>ML778779.1:431710-480720 GCA_009831015.1 Picea engelmannii | reverse complement strand
AGGAACAGATCAAAGAGCCTTGGAAGGCTAGGCTACACTTCATCAACTTTCAACCAATGTTTGAAGACCAAAAGATAGAGGTTGACCTTATCTTGAGGAGCTCTCCTTATCTTTTGTGAATTAGTTTTGACTTTCTATTTTTAAAATATCAGATCCATTGTTTTAGGATCTGAAACTGATTGTAAGAGGCTATAAATCCAAAGACATTTGGAGCACTAAGGGGTTCGATTCTGGATACAGTAATACTCCTTTTTTTTACTCAGACATTTCATTGCTAATACAGATCACAGGTTCCTTTCCATTTTGGTATCAGTTTTTCATATTTCTTATTCACTGTTATCTTGTTGTCAAACCTTGAATAGCTGTTATCCTATTGTTTGGTTCATGACATTATAATCAGTTCCTTTAGTTGTTTATTAGACCCTGCTTTGCACTGGTTTATGAACAATATTTTCTTCATCCACTGAAAGTTATTTTACTGATTAACCAATCTTGGAGAGCACTGTCTATTTGTTTACCATTTTGATGTCTGAATTCTATAAGATGAATTGAGTTATCCCATTGATCCACATTTACAAAATACAAAACATTCATGTCTTAAGTTACCAAGCACCTTTGGTCTACAACCACAAAGGGTTTCTTGGAGTGATAACACTATCTACTTATTTATACATTAAAAAAAGGCTTAAGCATTGGTAAACCCATGGGCCAACATCCCATAGCCATTACATAAACCCTAAAATACCAAAATGTCGACAAAATAAGTGAGATCCCACGGTCTCAGCTCCTCCTGGGCGCTCCATCTTCGATCATCCTGGAGAGTCCCAAAAATGGTCAAACACGACCAATGTTTCCTCAAAACTTGGTCAAGGGCCAACAGGCCCCCAACACTCACATGTGACTCGTCCCGAGTCACTCATATCTGGGCAGGGATGCTTCTAAGGCCTCGAGTTTACCTCAATATGCCTTGACTTGCTGCTTCGCTAGAGCCTCCTACTCGACGAACTCTTGAATGAATTGTGCAGTGACAGGCCCTTCCAGGAGTTGTTCCACTATCACAACCAATTGGTCTAGCTGCGATCCTTGTCCTTCAACTTCTTCAAAAATCGTGCAGGCTTTGTCCTGCACCGGCTGGAGTCTCTGTGTCACTTCCATAACCTTTCTATGGATGGTAGTAACATTTTGTTGGACTACACACTTCTCTTGCGAACTCTTCATATTCTCAACTATAGTAAGAAGCTTCATTTGTTCTTGTACAGTGGACGCTTGTTTCTTTGCCTCCTGGAGTTGTGCCTCTAGTTTCCTTAGCTCTGGATCTTCTGCAAGGCACTCGTATGTCTGCGCACTTCGATCACTTAGTTTCTTACACTCTGAGGTGAGTGCCCCAATTCTTTCTACTGCGTTCCTGGTAGCTTCTTCCCTCTAATCGCTCACTTCTTGTGGAGTGCTCGGCACTGCATGGATTTCTAGCTCCATTAATCTTGCTTGAAGTTGTTGAATGGCCTCAACGAGCTTCCCCACTTGTATCTCGAGTGAATATTATTCCTCTTGCGCCAAGCCTGACATGGAGTGAACTTATTTAATCACTACCTCCTTTATCGCAATCTTCTCTATGAGCAATTGGTATTTTTCTTCCTGTATCTTCGCATTGTTCTGCTCAAACTTCGCCTGAATTTCATTTTTCTCCTTCTGCGCAACTTGAAGTTGGTCTAGGACCTCCTCCTTTTCTTTCTTTAAGGTCTCTGTGGCCTGATCATTTTCTTCTTGGAATCAACAGATTAGAGCTTCATTTTCATCTAATAGCCTTCGTAATTGGGTGAGTTCATCCCCCAATTCTACACTTTCTGTTGAAGACTGCGCAGTAGGCACTACGCAACTCGAATGGATAGCTTGATGGATGACTTTGAGATCCTTATCTATTCTTCCATACAATTTTTCTTACATTGCTTCATGTCTTTGCAAGATATCCTCTGAAGCATCTTCTACATCTGTGAGGATGAGTTTGATATCGTCCACTATGAGCACATTCTGCGAATGAGGCTTATTGGCTCAGGTCTTCTTTCGTGCTAAGGGTTTGTTCAGAGAAACCTTCCTTTTCCTTGATGTATCGACCTCTGTAAGGGGATCCTTTGGTGGTGTCACTTCGTCTTTTTCTTGGTTGTCTCCCTATTCCCCTCCTTCCTCTTGGTTTACTTCATCTCCTCCTCCTTCTGCAAGTGATTCAAGTGCAGTTTCCTCTGATGCACTGTCCTTCTCATCACTATCCTACACTTCCTCATTTTTCTTCTTTTTCTTCGTGATGCTCTATCCATCATACTCGGTCTGGGTGACCAAAGGACTTTCTGATTATGTTGGGGTCAAAGAGTTCAACATCTTCCACTAGTACAAGGAATAATGTTGGTGATTCCTTAGTGATCTCTTCCATGTCTTCCTCGATCAACTTATAGTAAGACTGCAACTCCTCCTTACTTTCATCCATGCACACGATGATGTAGATGAAGTGTCGGTCTGCATGGAATGTCATGAATGGTCTGTATAGATGAGTGTATTTGGTGTCATTCGAGGGAATGATTCAATGGTGCGCTTCAGCTGTAGGTAGTAAGTATGGAAGACAGTATTCGAATTCCACTTCTTAACCATATCATTCATGTACCACAAGGTGGAGAACCTTGCGGCCAACGTCTTCGATGGATCAAATTCTGGGAAGGCTGATCCTTATGGAATTTTCCAAGGGACAAATGCGATTAGTACCAATATCCAACTAAAATGAAACTCATACCCTTGATCTTGTGCTTTGCGACAGTCCTTTTCTAGCTCATTGATGAGGTAGCTCACCCAGTTCATCTACATGCCTTCTATGAACTTCCCTGTGAGGTCCACTACGAACCCTGTGACTTGTGTCAGCCAGTTCTTTCTGATGAGATTTCCAATGATTAGTTGGAAAGCAAGGTGCACTGCTCCATCCTGGATGGAGGCTACCTTGTAGCCTCTTTTCCCCTTCTCTACATTGCCATAGTATTATTTTATACATTGGGCCAAGGAGCGATATGATCTATTCCCTGGGTAGAACTGGTGAGGGTCTGGTCCCTGCATGCTTAGTCCTGTGATCAAGTGGATCAACGTTGGATCCATAGTGATGCTCCTATCTAACCAAATATAACCTCCATGATAGCATGATAGGAGGAGTTTAATGCAAGCGTTAACCTCCTGATGTCGTCTGAAGTGGGGGATATTCATCGCATGAGCTCCTTAATCCATGGTTGGGGAACTATTTTTTTCTTCTTCCCAGTCATATTCATCAAATACCTATGTAGAGCGAGCATCACATAGTTCTTTCAGTATCCGAGGTTGAATTCATTGATATTGAGAGCTCAAATCAATCCCAATTGGGGTCCAACTACGTGTGTCCCCTTCAAGACATACACAGTGATCAACGTGTATTCGAAATCACGCGTGACACTGTCATAGTTAACCATGCCAGTCAAAGGAGGGATGTATTCTAGAAATACCGATGGGATCTGCTTCGCATTAGCCAGATCATCATGGTGTTTTCTTCATTTCTCAGTAGTGCAGCCAGAATGTCATCTAGTCGATGGGGATGCTTTCAATCCACCAGTTGACGATGCCTGTATTCCTATAGACATGACTTTCTCAACCATGAGGTCTATCAAAATATCCTCCACAGACTTCTCTAGTGCATTATTCTTGCCCGACATTCACACTTGTAATCAAGTAAATCAGGTAGGAAAATAGACAGATAAGGTAATCAAACGGAGGACGAAGTCTGGACAACACAACGTGGTATGCAATCAATTCTCTGCTACCTTGGATATCTCGGTTTGCAAAAAGTGGTCCCAGCACAGCATCCGATGGGTTAAATAAGCAACGTCGTAATGGATTCCTCCAACGGGAAGGAATGCCTCAATCAATACAAATCGGGTCGTTATGACGCAGTCCCAACGGTCCAACGACAATCTTTTTTTCAATAACTGTGTTTATAGATTTTCTGGAGCGTCATTCTAACAATCAGGACGCCTCCAATAGTCATATAGCTTCATCTTGGCGAAGTCCCATTCTGTGTTATTTTTCTATTCCGGCGAGGTTCAAGTTCTGCAAGACTACCTTCTACGAAGTCATCTCTGGAAATTTCTACAGTTTTTCTAACTTTTCTTTCTTCTTACTGAGATTTCTTGCCTTCTTTCCTATGATTTTAGTTTTTGGATTCCTCTTTCCATTCTTATTCTTATCTTCTCTTAGCGTAGTAACTTCACACTACTCAGGGTCTTTCAAAGGGTCTGAAGTTAATACCTCTTATCTTACTATTTCCGAGGTGGAGGGACTTCTTTCCTACATGGACAGGTTCCTTAAGCCTTCTTGTTTTCTTTCAACTTCGACAGCTAATTGTATGGCCCTCTGTTGCTTCGACTTATCCTCTTTTTCTTCTATTACTCGCTCTATTTTTCTAGCTATAAAGTCCCTTAATTATTGATTTTTCTGTTCTGTAGCTTCCTCCTCTGCTTACCTTCTGATCTGGTCCTTCTCAATCCAAGTCTTTCCTACTAAAAGAGGGAAAGGTGCACTGTTCTAAAAAAAATTAATGACTTCAAATTCTTCTTCGGTCGATGTTTCATGAGAAATCATAGGTACATTAGTAACTCTTCCACATAGGGTTATCATCTTTCCTTTAAACAGACTTATCCTTCCCAATGAAGGTATCATAGAAGGATTTCCCAAAATTTCCCAAGTGCTTTCTGGCATGATATTCACCTATGTTTCCTCATCCAAGACACAGTATATTTCGAAGTCTCCTATCATTGTTCCTATGTGTTTCTTCTCTTTTAAGATCTCTGGTAAATTGATGTCTCTTTGATCATTCAATGTTTCTTTCAGCTATAATAACATAGTCTCTAATTCTTTCTGGTTCTCTAACATATCCTTAGTCCCTTGACCTTATTCATAGTTTTATAGTCTCATGTTCATCTTTTCAACTTTGGCAATTATTCTAGGGAAATCCTCAACTTCATGGCCAATATCTTTACAACGGAGACAAATAAGACCTATACCAAGGAATTCCTTAGCAAGATGACCCGATCTTCTACAATTATAACACAGTGTCAATCCTCTCTTTATTTTAAATGATCCCCAAACTTTCCTGTTCTGCACACTGGGATCACAGTGATGGAACTGTAATCTACAAACATTCTTTCTAGGTTCCTGCATCCACTTGTTAGTCCAAAAATTATTTCGATGCATAGGAATAACATATCTTTCACTATCTCTATCAAATCTATTTAGATCGACTCTTTCTTCTAAGTGTGCCCTAGTTTTCAGACGACGGAAAAATCTATCAGACATACCTAGATTCATACTTTCAAAGAAAAAAATTCCACTTATCTTACCTTTATCAGAGCACAAAGCTTTAAGATCTTACCTCTTTTATTTAGATCCAGTTCCTTTTTTAGCATAGAGCCTCACAAGTCAAGTAGAATAATGTGCACTGCATGATCCAGATTTTATGAGAAGAAAAAAATGAATACAAATTATTAACAAGTGCTTAACACAGAATAACAAAGATACAGTAAAACTGGTTTTCTATTCAATAATGAAATAAGCTGAGACTGTAAAATGCAGCGGAAACAAGCATGCTGGAATGGTGGGGGCTTATCTCTGAGAAGAGATATGACGGTTGTGCTCATTCACAAGAAGATGATTACAATGAGGCTCTGAAGGAAATTTTACCATAAGCAGGAATGCCAAAAACCTAAGCCTAGGAGATGAAGCGCCAAAAGTCATGTGGGCCCCGTTTGGGTAAGTTAGTACATCAACTTCCCGGGGTCGTAACTTTTGCATACGATCTTCGTTTTAGGCATATGATAGCCCGTTGGAAAGGTATCATCGAGGAGATTCATTTTAGGTGAAATATAGAAGGAACTTCCATATTTAAAACCTGTTTTTGGATTTTAAAAAGAAAAAAAAAAAAAACAAACCAAAAAAAAAACCATCATTTAGGGACTAAAAACGGCTCCAGAAGTGAAAACTGCTAAAAATAGTAAATTACCAAAATTGTCAGAAAAGTATTTTGATCCAATTGGAAGAGGTGGGTGGCCATCAATATCCACCTGGATCAATCCTCCCTCCTTAGTAAGAAATGGTATCCATTGTGTTGAGGTCCCCCATCAAATGAGGAAATTTATGTTGAATTTGGCCCCGGGTGAGCATCTTTCCTTAATGCAAGAGTTTCCCTGCTTTGATGACTCGATAAATTTGGATCCTTTGCTATCAAGTGCCCTTGATTTGTGTGTCCACAATCTGATCATTGGATGCATGTTGTATGTAGTCAAGGTTGATCTCTGTTGGTTTCAGTTGTTCTGCTACTTCTGAGGTGTCCAATAATGGTGGGAAATAAGGGCGAAGTAGATCCACATTGACCACTGGGTGCAGGCCAAGGAAAGGAAGAATGTTGAGCTCAAAATCATTATCCCCCATGGCCTTGGTGATGGTTTATGACCCATAACAGAGTGGGCGAAGCTTCCGATGGGGTCCTATAAGGTGATCTTTTTGCAAGTGCAACCAAACTTTGTTCCCCACCTGAAACTTATGTGGCACCTAATGTTGATCATGGCATTGTTTGTACTTGTCATTGGACTTCTGTAGGATATCCTAAACCTATTGGCATATGTGTTGGATCCGCTCAATGAACCGGGTGGCTTTGTCAGCTTTAGTTGGAGCAGGAGATGAGTCGGTCGAGGTGACTGCAAGGGGAAGTGCAACATATATGGGTGGTTGGAATCCCAACCCCACCTAAAAGGGGTTGTGGTCGATTGAGCTATGCAGGGCTCGGTTGTAGCTATGTTGGACATAGGGAAGGCTCTCATCCCATGTGCGAGGGTGATTTGAATTATACATGCGAAGGATATGAAAAATCATTCGATTTATGAAATCGGTGTGGTCATTTGTCTGGGGATGGAAGGCCATGGATTTGGTGAGCTTGGTGTCCAACAGTGACCATAGGCTCAACCAGAATGTGTTGAGAAATCGAATATCCCAATCTGAGACAATGGTTTGTGGGAGTCCAAAATGTACCCAGATTCATTCAAAGAAGAGCTTGGTAGTGACCTCTATTGTGATGCTCTTCTTGCAAACAACTGGAATCTCCATCTTAGAAAAGCGATTAACAACCACAAAAACACAGTCATTTCCCCGCTTGGTGGACGGGAGGCCCGACATGTAGTCTATTGAGATGGATTCCCATGGCCTGTCAGGAGTAGGAAGAGGGGTGTACAGGCCATGTTTCTTAGTGGTCGGTTTGGAAATAACATAGGCAGTGCAAGACCTAATATGCTTGTTGCCTCCTGTCAAAGTTTAGGCTAGTAGAAATGTTTTTGTAACATCACCACTGTCTTTTCGACGCTGAAGTGTCTTTCCACCCGACTGTAGTGGGATTCCCATATCATCTTCGCTCGCTCACTTAATGGAACATAGATATGGCCCAGACAACACAACAATCCATATTGAAGATGGAAATTATCGACAACTACGTTTGCACCCAACATTTGGTAGGTGGTAGAAAAGTATGGGTCTATCTCATAGAGTTGGGGCCAACAAGAGGTCTCATGGCCGCAAGAGTCTAGCATCATAGTGAGTTTCATGACTGGCGGTCTGATGAGGCAATCAATGACGCGATTGGTGCCTCATGTTTTATACTTGATGTTGAGGTGGAATTGCTACAAGTATGTGGACCACTTTTGATGGCGGTTATTCTGCAATTTTCCTTGTATCTGTATGAACTGCAGTGGCTTATGATCAGTGTGGATGACTGACTCCTTCCCAAGAATGTAATGTCTCCACTAGCGGTAAACTTGCACAATGGAGTACATTTCTTTGTCCTAAGTAGGGTATTTACAGACAACATCTAATAGTGTCTCACTATGATAGGCCACGGGGTGGCCGTGCTGAGTGAGAATGGCACCCACAACATAGTCTGAAGAATTTGTCTCGATCTCAAAGGGTTGTTGCAGGTTTGGTAGTGAAAGTACTGGGGCTGAGAACAAGCGCTTCTTCAAATTATCGAACACTTGTTGTTGGGTCTGGACCCACACAAATTTTTCCTTATGACCACCCTTGGTTATTTGGCTGAGGTCCCATGAAATATACGAGAATCCCAACATGAACCTGTGGTAGAAATTGGCAAGGCCTAAGAAGCTCCGAAGCTAAGTGAGTGTGGTTGGGGCTGGCTAGTCACGGATGACTTGGATCTTGGTTGGATCCACATGTACGCCATGCTAATGAATGACATAGCCCAGGTAATGGACCCTGTCCATGTCGAAGGAGAATTTTTCCAAGTTGGCGTAAAGCTTGTGCTACCGCAAGGTATGCAAAACTTGTTGAATATGTTGCAAGTGTTCGACCCAAGTATTGTTGTAAATGAGAATGTCGTCCAGATACACCACTACAAAATTATTGGTGAATGGTCATAGGATATCATCCATCATCCTCATGAAAGTGGTCGAAGCATTTGTCAAACCAAAGGGCATGACCAACCATTCAAAAAGGCCTTCCTTTGACTTGAAGGTGGTCTTCCATACATTTTTTTTTTTCTATCGGGACCTAGTGGTATCCAGAATTTAGATCAATCTTACTGAAGTATTTGTCCCTCGTGAGCTGATCAAGGAGGTCGTCGATTCAGGGAATCGAGTACCAGATTATGAATGTGATTTTATTCAGAGCTTGGTAATCAATGCAGAGTTGCCATGTTCCATCTTTGTTTTGTACCAGCACGATTAGGCTCTTGCAAAGTGATGAGCTGGGACATATGTGCCCCTTCTGAAGAATTTCTTGGATTTCTCTCTTGATCTCCTCATTCTCTAACATAGCATCGATAGACTGGCCCATTGGGTAGCGATGCGTAGAGGGTTAGATCAATGGGGCACTTGACCTGGCAGTGCAGGGGTACCCCGGTAGGTGAGGAGAAGATATTTGAGTATTCTTCCACAACCTTATCTACTTGCTTATGCTATGTGGAGAGGTCAGCCATAGAGACCTTGGATGTGGCTATGATATTTCGCTTATTCTGATAGTGAATCATGAAGAAGACAAACTTCCCCATCTGAGAGATGACCTTCTGTTGGCAACAACAATATAATTTCTATTTTTTATAAGCTACCTACACAAGGTCTCTAAATTTCCATTACTCGTCATGACCATTCTCACTAAACCACACTTGTCACTTGTCACTTTTTACACATCTTCTTTTCAATTTTTGTTTTCCTGACTGTAAGCATGAAAACTCACAGCTAGAATTGACACTTTGTTTCAATTTTTGATTAAGGAAAACTGTTCATATGGTCTATTATAGAATTTTCATATTTTTCTATGAACAAGATTGTTTTCCTTGTTTATAACCCCTTGGTCCTAAACGTCCCTTGGTTACATAAGTGAAAAACCTCCACTCATTAAAATTCGATTAATATCAATGGGTTTTTGATTCATAAAAAATTTAATTGTTCAATGTTTATTTGGTACATTTACCTTTGTAATCAAGCCATGGATGTGCGTACTATGGTTTTCAAGTGTTCTAGTCCTTATGCGTACCCATATGCCAAGGTGTCATTTGAAGTACAATATGCTATTATTTCTCTGAATGGCCTCAGGCTTCACGATTTCATTCCCACGCATAGTGATTAACGCCTCTGCCTACTATTTTGGACTGTCATAGCATGGTTTTGTTCGGGGCTATGGCTCTGTGTTTTTCTTATCAAACCCTACCTCCAAGTTCTATGTTGATTCCCTTTTGTTAGCCATGGCTCCAGTGGTAAGGATTGAGCCCAATGGCATCCAAACCTTGTTATCGTATGATGACACTAGAGATGATTTAGAAAGGAATGGTTGGCATGTATTCATTGAAAACTTTAAGGGTTTCAATCTGAGAGTTGCCCAAGAGTTCGCATTGACCTTCGACGGTTGCAGAGAAAATATAGGTGACGTGCAACTAGAGGTAACTGAATATTTTTTAAGCCAAGCTACCGGTTTACCAGCTGTCGGGAAAAAGTGGTTCAAGAACGCAAAAGTTGAAGGTCCCCTGGAATTTGTTGTTCACCTCATGGAAAATTACTAGTTGCGACTGAGGTATGATTGCCTCATCCTTAAAAACTAGGTGGAATGATCTTCTTGCTATTGTGAAGCAGTTCATTACGTGTGAAGGAAGATTTGGGTTAGTTTTCCTGTATCACCTGCGATTGCTTATGAGTTTCATTGACTTCCCATTGAACATGCCCTACTTCCTTCTTATAAGTCTATACAAGATGGGGAAGAGGTTTAGGAGGCAGAAGTATAATTCTAGTTTATTTCATCATGGTTTAATTAATATTATACTTATGCATCGGTTGCAATTACACAACGATTGTTGGGATGCTTTTGTTTTACGAAATGGATTTGGAAGTAGTGAGTTGGGACAGGTTGATAAGCCTGTTATCACAGAAACCCTTGTGAAACCTACCACCTCTCCTCCACCATTCCTGCCCTATGATCCTGCCCCTAATATTGAACCCTCGACCTACCCTGATGCTACTCAACCAGACAATCAACCGGATTCGCACCCAAAGAGTTGCACTAAAATTGTTAAAAAACCCACAGGGAAGAAACTAAAGGGCAACATCGATGTTAATTATAAGAAAAAAATGGCCGGTCATTTGATTTCATGATGTGCTCGGAACAATCCAAACCCTTTGCAGACACAAAAAAAAAAATTGAGGTAAGTGAAGACTCGGATTTGGAAATTGAAAGGTTCTTGGCCGAAGAGTATCCATTTTCATATGGACCTTGCCCTAACAGACCCTATGATTATGTTAGCAACCTACCTCCATGTCTGAAGGATAATCCCAAATTTACTGGCATTCGATTATGTGATGAACCTACATGTCAAGTGGACGATTCTCCAACTGTTAATGCTATCAGTGTCAATGCACAGTCCCTACAGCCACAATGTAATGAGTGTCGATCATGGATCGACCGGTATTACACGGATGTGCCTATACTACAGTCCCGACTTAAGTCTTTGAAAGACCAAGTGGATTCGTTCACAAATGAGAACAATAGACTCCAATCCATATCTCAAGAAAAAGACAAATGCCTAAAAACTACAGGATCTGTCATTTTTAAGAATGTAGAGGCAGCGACAACAATAGTAAACTCCAAGATTGCTTGATATGTTTTAATCCCATGATTTCAGGTATGATCTTTTTCAAAGTTTAGCATGATTTTGTCATTCTCAATTTAGGATACATGATTTGTTTGAATATATTACTTTTTAGTTTGTTTTATTTGTTGAATAAAATATGATTGTAGTTATAATTATAACTAGCTACAGAATCGTAAGATTCTGTAGCCAGTTAGAAAAAATCGAATTGCTTGATTTTACAATTGAAAACATATCTAAATCTTCCCATTTTATTTGTTTTCAGGAACCCATGATTTTCAAGGAGATATGAAGCATTGTTGAGATCTTCCAACCATATTAACTTTGTGTTTTTAGTAAATAGATTAGGTTGTTTGTATTTTTATATCAAGTAAAATTAGGGAGATTGCATCCCCCATATTTTTGGAACAGATTTGATATTATCAACAGGAAACATTGTGTTCCTAGAACCTATATAAGCATGTTATTTTGTAAACATGAGACCATCTCTGCCTGGGGCAAAAACTATGGATTTCTCATTTACAGACTTGAATGGAATATAATATTTTTTACAGCTTTAGCTTCTCCGTATTGTGTTTTTATTCAAGTCCTGATTATTTCAATTTGTAATTAGATTATGATTGATTTCGCTATCGTGGTTTACTACAAATTGTTATGATAAAAATTCATATATTATCCATGTTTTATGTTCCATATTTAACACACAACAATCATTTTGTTCAAACTTGAATTAAGAGATTTATCTTTATCTTTTATTGAACGTTTATACACAAGTTTTCACAATAGGATTTATCTTAATGTGGTTGCTTGTGAAATTATGAGATTGATATGATCACATCTCTTATATATTCTATCATTTGAATTCCATCATTACTTCTTCACATTTATGAGAAGCAATTGTAGGATCTGTTGCAGGTTTACCTCATCAGACACGGAGATTGGATGCTATACACTGAACAAATATTGGATGCAATAATAGGTCAGTTTGCTAGTTTGATTTCATTAATTTAATCAATACAGAAATTTCCTGCAGTTAAAACATCTTCTACTAGCTGTTATTTATGTTTTCAATTAGACAATTTGATATTTCATTTATAGAATGTAAACAGATTAAATAATAGTTTTACTGTTGTTTAAAAAATCAAATTACATTCAATTTTAGTTGATTTAGATTAAAATTCGTATTGTGTACATATTATATATATATATATATATATATATATATATATATATCTTAGAAATAGAATCAGTTGTATATATTATACATATAATAAGTAGAGTTATTTTATAAATATTAGTCCGTTAAAACTGTAAATATATATTAGATCTGTATATAGTTTTCAGTGATTGTTATTCATCAAGTTATTGTATTTTCTTTAGTTTTGTTTTTTTCACTTTCTTTAGGACTTATATCGACTAAAGGAGACACTAAACCCATCGGAGTGGATCAATCCAAATGTCTTGGGTTAATTAGACAACCCTGGACCGGATTCACTCCTCCAGTTGACGAGCGGTCAATTTCGCTCGTCAACAAATGGCACTAGAAGGAGGTCCTGAAAACTATTAATGGCACAAGGAGGTCGTAAGAATCCTCACCCACCTACCCGCTCACCTATAATAACCAGAAGTCATTCAGACGAAAACGTTGTCCCTCAAACAGTAACCACATTAAATGATGATCTATGGATCACAGTTGAACCAGTAACTCCAAATCCTACGGGTGGTGACATACAAGAGATTGTTCGCCAATATCTCATAAGAACGCACAGTGCCTTAGCCCGTATAAGACAACCAAACCGACCTTTGAATCAACCTTTAGACTTCTCTAATATCAGAGAACAAATTTGAGGTACTGGCCTTACCTTAAACCCTACAGATCCAATCCTCACTCATGCAGCAGGAGGATCTGGTATACCACCATCACCAACTCCTTCATCTCCTTCTTCTTCTGGAGAAGAATCCTCTGATGAAGGTAGTTCCTCATCCCAGCCTTCGACACCACCCACACCTATGACCAACCCAAACAATCCCACCAAACCCTGGCTCGACCAAGATGTAGTGGCCATACCTGGGCCTCAACATCCTTTACCCAAGCACCCAGAGAAATGGCTCCCTAAATTTGACCTGGACTCCAAACAGATCGCTGCAGATCACATCAAAAAGTTTATGTTAGCCATTAGACTCGATAGTTTTGAGCACGAAGACATAGTCTATAGATTGTTTCCCTACACCTTTGAGGGAAATGCCTCTACCTGGTACTTTTCCCAACAACCCCACACCATCGGGTCATGGGAGAAATTTGAATCATGTTTCCTTGAGAAGTTCAGAGACGACAAGTCTCCTGAAGTTCTAGTCATGGAGCTTTCTAGTTTAATAATGAACCCCAAATAAAAGATCAAAGAATTTAATCAAAGGTTCTTGACACTAAAGAACCGAATCCCCATAGATTCGATGCCTGCCTAGAATATTATTATCGCATATTATACAAAAGCCTTGCATCAAAACATAACCATTTAGGTAAAGAGATCCAAGAAATCCATGTTGTTAGAAGCCTTTGAAGAGGCCAGTCAGATCGAGAAAGACATTCTTAGTTTAAAAGACACTACTAGAAATGAGACAGAGATTAGTTCATCATCCAAAAAGAAAATCGAAATCCTCCCTAGACCTTCCCAAAAGAAAGCTCAACCTGAAAGCTCAGTTTTAGAAAACTTATAGAAAGTCGTTCAAAAACTGTCCAACCAAGTTATAGATTTGAAAAGGACAACTAAAGAAGCTTCTTTGAGCAAAGGGCCTTACAAACCCCCTTTTAGGAAGCCTTTTCCCACCAACCGACCTAATACAAATATTGAAGGCCTAAATCTAGAAAGCCTACAATTTGTTATTCAAACGATTCTAGAAGCACATGATAACTTGATTCCTCCTGAGATTCCTAAAGAAGTAGCTAAACAAGAGACAGTAGAAGAAGATGAATCCTCTCTGAACATTTTTGGACATTTTTCGGATAGCATTTTTCAAGCTAATTTCGAAACGGTGCACCCTTACAATACTAGGAGCAAGACAACAAATAAGCCTTCTTCTGAAATCACTACGACTTTGCCTCTAAAACAGTCTAAATCGATTGAGACTAAACAGAATTCAGTAAACCCAAGTTTAGATTATGATTTGGTTGAATATTTAAAGAAGCTTAGGGATAACATTTATGTTTATGAATTATTAAAATTCACTTTTCTTCTGCAAAAAATGCTACAAAATATTGCAGAGAACAACAAAAATGGCAATCTGAGTAGTAACAAAGGTGTTCAAAACAACCCCAAAGTTCCTCAGAAGGCCTCCACCGAAACCACATTCGAGCCTCACGATAAAAGAGACCTTCCTGTAAATAATGTAACAAATGTAGATAAATTAGTTTTAGAGGCTCGGAGTAAAAAGAAACAAGCTTCCATTGTTAATACTCGCAGAAATGTCCCTCCATTTTTGTTAACTTTTGAAATTTTCAATAGGAACGTACATAATTGTATGATAGATTCAGGCGCATCATCTAACGTAATGCCTTGGTCTGTTTTTCAAAAGATTAATTCCGAATTTCAACCATCCAGCTTGAAAATTATCCAGCTTGATCGAACTAGTGTTAAAGTGCTAGGTGAATTAAAAAATGTGCTTATAATATTGTCATTTAATCCTAAAGTTCATCAAGTGATTGATATTATTGTTGTAGATATACCAGAAGTTTATGGTTTTTTTTTAAGTAGAGACTGGTCAGAATAATTACATGGCTATTTTGCGATGGATTGGTCTCACTTGTGGCTTCCCGAGAATGGAAAGCCCAACAAAATCAAGGTAAATTGCGAACGTTATCTGAAGTTCACGGTGACTGATTTAAATGATCCCAATGAACCATTCACTCCTTCTGCCGATTCTCCTGAAATACAGGGGATGGATACTTTTTTCGGTAATTTCATGGCCAAAACTTCCACTATCACTAACCCGGAACAACAATCTAAAATTTTGACATATACGCAGAAAACAACGTCTTCTCAGTGGACACATGCAACCGACGAAAATCAAATATGGTCTATGTACTTCAATGGGTCAAAATCCAAGGAAGGAGCTAGTGTAGGGTGCATGCTCATAGATCCAGCAGGTAATAAGACTCTAATTGCTTGCCGGTTAAAATTCGAATGTACAAACAACACGGCCAAATATGAGGCACTCCTACAAGGCCTCAGAAAAGCATTAGATCTGAACATTCAAAATTTGACTGTCTTTGGTGATTCGGAAATCGTGGTTAGACAGGTAAAAAATTCTATCCACTGTTTATCCCCACACCTTAAAAGCTATCAAACTGAGGTATAGAATTTGATGAACAATTTTTTTGCATTTAACATAAATTCTATTCCTAGATTGAATAATTCAGAAGCTGATTTGTTAGCTAACGCCGCTTCAAAACTTTTTCCTGCAAAAGTCTTATCTCCGAATTCATTTTCCGTCGAACTGTTGTTCAAACCATCTGTTCCAGACAACATTACGAATTGGAGAGTCTTCGATGACGATCAACAGATTATAAGTTTTCTACATATGGAAGAAACCTTCCAGGATGCGGTGATCGACGAAGGTGCCCGTGACAAAAATCTTCGTGATTTTACGATAATACCATATCCGAGAGCTCCAGAATCTTCATCAGACATGGTAAATTCTATCCCAAAATCTGTAGTTATATTAGAAAAAATTTATGATCTTCACGACAAGTTCAGAAAATCAGTGAACTGTAAAACGAATAGTTCCTCTTTGACGCATGAAAAGGTAATTTTTGGAACTAAAGACAACCCACAGTGCATTAATTTAGGGGTGGGGTGTTCTAAGCAAGAAAAAGTAGTGTTTATTAAGTTGTTTAAGGAATTCAAAGATGTTTTTTCCTAGATGTACGATGACCTGAAAACCTTTGATCCTAACATCATACAACACATTATCCCTATGAAACCCCAAACCCAACCTTTTCAACAAAAGTTAAGGAAAATGCACCCAAAACTCAAACCAACGGTCAAGAAGGAATTAAACAAACTCCTGAATGCTAAGATAATTTTCCCAGTTAGGCACACACAATGGGTCTCTAATCTTGTCCCTGTCAGAAAGAAGAGTGGTGAAATCCGACTATGTGTCGATTTCTGAAATATTAACCGAGCGTCTGATAAAGACAACTATCATGTCCCTCCCATGGAACAGATCCTTCAATAGGTATCTGGATCTGAAAGATTATCCTTGTTGGATGGTTTTTCAGGGTATAACCAAGTCCTAATGTCCCCTCCATACCAACTCAAAACCACCTTCCACACTCCATGGGGCACCTACGCTTATAGAAAGATGCCCTTTGGACTCATAAACGTCGGTGCCACTTTCCAGAGAGCGATGGACATCGCTTTATGAGGCTTAATCAATCAATCTGTAGTAGTTTACCTGGATGATGTCACTGTCTTCTCGAAAAATAAAGAAGATCATCTAGCTCATTTAAGATCCATTCTACAACGATGTCGTAAGTACGACATTTCTTTGAATCCTAAAAAATCTATCTTCGCAGTAGAACAAGGTAAACTCCTCGGATTCATTGTATCAAGCGAAGGGATGATTATCGACCTTGAAAGAACTCAATTCATTTTGAAACTTCCCCCTCCCTCGTTAAAAAATTCCATGCAATCTTTCTTAGGTCAGATAAACTTTGTTAGGAGATTCATCCCCAGCTTTTCAGAAATGGTGAGACCATTACAAAACCTAATAAAAAAGGATGTACAGTACCATTGGGGACCTTTAGAAAGCTAGGATTTTGAGTCAATAAAAAAGTCCATAATAGACGCTCCTTCTCTAATGAGTCCCGACTTTTCACAAGACTTCACCCTCTACACGTTTTCCTCCGACCGCTCATACGTTGCCATCCTAACTCAAAAGAACGTTGAAAATAACGAAGTCCCAATCGCCTTTATGAGCTCAGCCTTCAAGGGGGCGGACCTTAATTACCCAACATTATATCAGAAAGCCTATGTTGTTTTCAAAGCAGTAAAGAACTTCTGATCTTGTCTGTTGAAATCTAGGACGAAAATCATTGTCCCTTACCTGGTTGTCAGAAATCTGTTAGTACAGAAAGAACTAAGCGAAAAAAGGGCAAACTGGGTCACATCCTTGCAAGAGTATGACATAGAAACCACCCCAGCACAAATTGTAAGAGGCCAAGGGTTATGCAAATTGGTCACTGATTCAGCTGTAGGACAACAAGAGGAAAATGATATGTTAAATCCAGGACAGCACTATCAAAATCAAATCTGTTGTGCACAAAACCCTGTTAGTCCCTGGTACGATGACATAAATTTTTGTCTTATACATGGATCAGATCCCCGTCACCTTTATCCCACAAAAAGGAGAGCACTAAGATTAAAATCTTCTTCTTTTCAGCTGATTAATGGTATTTTGTTTTGTCAAAATTTTGATGGAGTACTAATGTGTTGTCTTGAGAAAGATGAAGTAGAAAAAGTCTTATTCGAATTGCATGCAGGAGAAGCTGGTGGGCATTTTGGTGGAGACACCACTTCCCATAAAGTATTAAGAGCAGGTTATTATTGGCCTACCCTTTTTAAAGACGCTCATTATTTATGTCGCAACTGTGTGATTTTTCAAAAAGCATCCGGACGGATACAAAAACCAGCTTTCCCTTTGCAACCAGTTTCGGTAGACTCCCCTTTTCAGCAGTGGGGTCTGGATATTATAGGCCTAATCAATCCGCCATCCTCACAGCAGCATAAATATATCATAACAACTACAGATTACTTCACCAGGTGGTCCGAGGCTGCTCCATCAAAAGCTATAAATACCATCCAAGTAATAACCTTCCTGAATTCAAATATTATTACTCATTTCGGTATCCTTGAATGTCTAGTATTTGATAATGCTTCTTATTTTTTGCCTCTTGAAATGAGTGATTTCGCTCTAGAAAAATGAATTAAATTAAAGTATTCTGCCAGCTATTACCCCCAAGGCAATGGTTTGGCAGAATCGACTAATAAAAATCTGATCAAGATTATCAAGAGAACGGTCTCCAAAAACCATAAAAATTGACATAACGCATTGTTAAACGCAGTCTGGGCTGATAGAGTAACTCCTAAAACTGTTGTGGGTAACTCACCTTTCTTTCTCGTTTACGATAGAGAGGTGATTCTTCCACCACATGTCCTTTATTCTCTAAAGTTATCGTAGAAAGTATAGGAAGAGGACTGCCCCCCTATGGACAGTCGAATTAATGCTTTGTTAAAACTAGAAGAAGTGAGGGATCAAGCAAAATGGAAATTGGATCAACATCAACTCATTGTTAAAAACTGGTTTGATTCCAATTCTGCCTCTGACAGAAACTTTGAGGTAGGTGACCTTGTCCTAAAATGGGACAAACCTCATGAGGGAAAAGGAGAGAATACAAAGTTTCAGAACTTGTGGTTGGGACCATTTTTAATTGTTGAGAAATTGGGTCCCAGTTCCTTCCGATTACAGAATTTAGAAGGGTAGCCAGACACATTTCCTATGAATGGCCAAGCTCTGAAAAGGTACTTTGCCTGATCACACTCCCATGTACACTGTGTAAATATTTTGTTTTGTTTGTTGTTTGTTTTTCTTTGCTGGTTTGTTTTGATTTTTCCTTTATTCTTATCAGTCTTTCTGTTCGAAACACACATTCCTGCATCATGGGCTAGCTCATACGAAGAGAACAGAAAAATTTCCCCTCTAAAATGACTGTTCAAGGTTGTTTAAACATCAATTGTGATACTTTTCTGAGTTTGCAGCCGTGTTAAAGATAACTTGTTGTTTGAAAAGTGTTTCTTGATTTCAATCTGCAACTGAAGGTACTCACGATCATCCATAATAATTCTTTTTACGTTGTCCCTGTTCCTTAAGAGAACAACTCAGAGATGTTTCCCTGCTCTTGAAAGTCAGTTTTATTAACCAACTATTTCTAGATCTTAATGAAGGATAGCTAAGAAATTTCTTCAAGGTCTGTAATTTACTAAGATGTGTCCAAAACCAGGATTTTCATCATCACCCCACTCTATTAAATATCTTTAAAACTAAATAATCCTTCAGAGAGTTGTGGGAAGTGCTTGTAAACCCGCCGGGATACTGAACAGGTCTGTTGGCAGCGGGTAAATGCATGCAATAATATAATTTCTATTTTTTATAAGCTGCCTACACAGGGTCTCTAAATTTCCATTACTCATCATGACCATTCTCACTAAACAACACTTGTCACTTGTCACTTTTTACACATCTTCTTTTCAATTTTTGTTTTCATGACTGTAAGCATGAAAACTCACAGCTGGAATTGACACTTTGTTTCGATTTTTGATTAAGGAAAACTGTTCATATGGTCTATTATCGAATTGTCGTATTCTGCTATGAACAAGATTTTTTTCCTTGTTTATAACCCCTTGGTCCTAAACATGCCTTGGTTACATAAGTGAAAAAGCTCCACTCATTAATATTCGATTAATATCAATGGGGTTTTGATTCTTAAAACTTTTAATTGTTCAATGTTTATTTGGTACATTTACCTTTGTAATCAAGTCATGGATGTGCGTACTATGGTTTTCAAGTGTTATGATCCTTATGCGTACCCATATGCCAAGGTGTCATATGAAGTACATTATGCTATTATTGCTTTGAATGGTCTCGGGCTTCACGATTTCATTCCCACTCATAGTGATTAACGCCTCTGCCTACTGTTTTGGACTGTCATAGAATGGTTTTGTTCGGGGCTAGGGCTCTGTGTTTTTTTTATCAAACCCTACCTCCAAGTTCTGTGTTGATTCACTTCTATTAGCCATGGCTCCAGTGGTAAGGATTGAGCCCAATGGCATCCAAACCTTGTTATCATATGATAACGCCAGAGATGATTTAGAATGGAATGGTTGGCGTGTATTCATTGAAACATTTAAGGGTTTCAATCTGAGAGTTACCCAAGAGTTCGCATTGACCTTTGACAGTTGCAGAGCAAAGATAGGTGGCGTGTAGCTAGAGGTAACTGAAGATTTTTTAAGCCAAGCTACCGGTTTACTAGCTGTCGGGCAAAAGTGGTTCAAGAACGCAAAAGTTGAAGAGGTCCCCTAGAATTTGTTGTTCACCTAATGAAAAATTACTAGTTGCGACCGAGGTATGCCTGTCTCATCCTTAAAACCTAGGTGGCATGATCTTCTTGCTATTGTGAAGCAGTTCATTACGTGTGAAGGAAGATTTGGGTTAGTTTTCCTGTATCACCTGCGATTACTTATGAGTTTCATTGACTTCCCATTGAACATGCCCTACTTCCTGCTTAGAAGTCTATACAAGATGGGAAAGAGGTTTAGGAGGAAGAAGTCTGATTCTAGTTTATTTCATCATGGTTTAATTAAGATTATACGTATGCATCAGTTACAATTACACAACGATTGTTGGGATGATTTTGTTTTACGAAATGGCTTTGGAAGTAGTGAGTTGGGACAAGTTGATAAGCCTGTTATCACATAAACCCTTGTGAAACCTACCACCTCTCCTCCACCGTTCCTGCCCTGTGATCCTGCCCCTAATATTGAACCCTTGGCCTACCCTGGTGCTACTCAACCGGACAATCAACTGGATTCGAAAACAAAGAGTTGCACTAAAATTGTTAAAAAACCCACAGGGAAGAAACTAAAGGGCAACGTCGATGTTAATTATAAGAACAAAAAGGTCGGCCATTTGATTTCATGATGTGCTCGGAACAAATCCAAACCCTTTGCAGACACAAAAAACACAATTGAGGTAAGTGAAGACTCGGATTTTGAAATTGAAAGGTTCTTGGCCGAAGAGTATCCATTTTCATATGGACTTTGCCCTGACAGACCCTACGATTATGTTAGCAACCTGCCTCCATGTCTAAAGGATAATCCCGAATTTCCTGGAATTCGATTCTGTGATGAACCTACATGTCAAGTGGATGATTCTCCAATTGTTAATGCTATCAGTGCCAATGCACAATCCCTACATCCACAGTGTAATGAGTGTCGATCCTGGATCGACCGGTATTATACGGATGTGCCTATACTACAGTTTCAGCTTAAGTCTTTGAAAGACCAAGTGGATTCGTTGACAAAGGAGAACAGTAGACTCCAATCCATAGCTCAAGCAAAAGACAAACGCCTAAAAACTACAGGATCTGTCATTTTTAAGAATGTAGAGGCAGTGACAACAATAGTAAACTCCAAGATTGCTTGATATGTTTTAATCCCATGATTTCAGGTATGATCTTTTTCAAAGTTTAGCATGATTTTTTCATTCTCAATTTAGGATACACGATTTGCTTGAATAGATTACTTTTTAGTTTGTTTTATTTGTTGAATAAAATATGATTGTAGTTATAATTATAACTAGCTACAAAATCGTAAGATTCTGTAGCCAGTTAGAAAATTTTGAATTGCTTGATTTTACAATTGAAAACGTATCTAAATCTTCCCATTTTTATTTGTTTTCAGGAACCCGTGATTTTCAAGGAGATATGAAGCACTGTTGAGATATTCCAACCATATGAACTTTGTGTTTTTAGTAAATAGATTAGGTTGTTTGTATTTTTATATCAAGTAAAATCAGGGAGGTTGCATCCCCCATATTTTTGGAACAATTTTGATATTATCAACATGAAACATTGTGTTCCTGGAACCTATATAAGCATGCTATTTTGTAAACATGAGACCATCTCTGCCTGGGGAAAAAACTATGGATTTCTCATTTACAGACTTGAATGGAATATAATATTTGGTACAACTTTAGCTTCTCCGTATTGTGTTTTTATTCAAGTCCTGATTATTTCAATTTGTAATTAGATTATGATTTCTTTCGCTATCGTGGTTTACTACAAATTGTTATGATAAAAATTCATATATTATCCATGTTTTATGTTCCAGATTTAACACACAACAATCATTTTGTTCAAACTTGAATTAAGAGATTTATATTTATCTTTTACTAAACGTTTATACACAAGTTTTCACAGCAGGATTTATCTTAATGTGGTTGCTTGTGAAATTATGAGATTGCTATGATCAAATCTCTTATATGTTCTATCATTCGAATTCCATCATTACTGCTTCACATTTATGAGAAGCAATTGTAGGATCTGTTGCGGGTTTACCTCATCAGACACAGAGATTGGATGTTATACACTGAACAAATATTGGATGCGATAACAGGTCAGTTTTCTAGTTTGATTTCATTAGTTTAATCAATACAGAAATTTCCTGCAGTTAAATCATCTTCTACTAGCTGTCATTTATGTTTTCAATTAGATAGTTTGATATTTCATTTATAGAATGTAAACAGATTAAATAATAGTTTTACTATTGTTTAAAAAATCAAATTACATTCGATTTTAGCGGATTTAGATTAAAATTAGTATTGTGTACATATTATATATATATCTTAGAAATAGAATAAGTTGTATATATTATACATATAATAAGTAGAGTTATTTTATAAATATTAGTCAGTTAAAACTGTAAATATATATTAGATCTGTATATAGTTTTCAGCGATTGTTATTCATCAAGTTATTGTATTTTCTTTAGTTTTGTTTTTTCGCTTTCTTTAGGACTTAGATCGGCTAACGGAGCCGCTAAACCCGTCGGAGTGGATTAATCCAAATGGCTTGGGTTAATTAGACAACCCCAGACCGGATTCACTCCTCCAGTTGATGAGCGGTCAATTTCGCTCGTCAACACCTTCCTGCATTTCTTAGCAAAGATCAAGGAAATAGCACTAGGTGGGACTGCCTCGGGCATCCTGTACAATTTCCTATTCAAAGTAATAATAACACTACAAGGCCTAGAATCATATACAACATGACGTTTCCATAAATAAGGTTGGCCCAAAAGAGCATCACAAACTTTGAGAGGAGAAACATCACACAATACCTCGTCTTTGAAGGGCTTGATGTCGTACAACAATTGACATTGTTGGATGACGAAGATATCACTTCCTTGGTGGAGCCATCCAATGGTGTAGGGTTGTGGGTGCGGTGTTGTCGGTAGGGCTAGCTGCTTGACAATCTCTACTGAGATGAGGTTCTTCTGGCTACTGCTATCAATGATGAAGTGCAACAAGGTGCCTTTTACCCACATCTATGAATGGAAGAGGCACTCTCCTTCTTCTAGCTTGTCTTGTTCACCAGGCTAGAGCTTGGTGGTAGCAATGGTGGCACTGGGTTCCACGTCAATGATTCGTCTTCCCCTTTCTGGTTCTGGCTTGGAGTCAGAATCCGCATCTCATTTAGAGGATTTCACTTCAACCACCAATGACTGCTTTGAGCGACAATCAACAGTGTTATGTGAAGGGCTCTTATGGAAGTCACACCACTTCCCAGTATCTTTCTTTGTCTTTCCAGTGTCCTTATTTTCTTGTGGCTTGGAATGGTTGTCCTGATACTATCCATATTTTCTCTATCCTTTATTCTATGGGTTGGGGTCGCCCTTTCCTGGATTTTGTTGTGAGGGGTTCCTAGGCCCAAATTTTTGTGTCTTCTATTTGAGCTTCTACTCAATTTTGACAGCATATCGGTAGGTCGCTCCCAAGGATGAGATGTACATAAATTCCATTTCAGTATGGACATATCTATGCAGAGCACCATGATACTTGAGCACTAGATGTCGCTCTAAATATTTGATACCCATCTTGGTGCGCAATGTATGGAAGATATTTGTGAAATATGGCACTGTAGTGTGGTCCATTTAGTATACAAGTTGTCATAACTTCCGACAAGGTAGTATTGTTCCTTAATAACATCCCTGAAGGATTTCCAAGTGGTTGTGACTGTAAATAATGAGGGTTCCTCTGTTTCATTTTTCTCACAGAAAGTTTCCCACCAATCTTTGACATGGGAAACAACTTTGAGGAGCACAAAAGTAATATTTTCTCTATTTGAAAAGTTATGGATAGAAAAATACCCTTCTAGCAGATTCAACCACTTGTCTACATCATTTGCGTCTATATGAAATTCAAATATAGGAATATCAAATTTTATTTGTACCTTGAAGGGGGCGGTGCCTCCGCTTGAATACGATGTGTCGCATGTTGGTAGCCGCCGAAGAATTTGCGTGAAACTATCCATCATCTTGTTCCTCTATTGCGTGAGGGCTTCCTCAATCAACAGTTTGAAAGGATATCTTGTCTCGTCATATTTATTTTCTCCTTCCATGAGAGGTCACTTGGGCATGCGAGAGCATTTTTCCTCAAGAGAAATAAGATCAATACCCAACTCTTTGTACTCTGACCTCGTTGGGGACATGCATTAAGACGACAAGGAGTAGACCGCTCTAATACCACTGATCCAGATTCTATGAGCAGCACAAAATGAATACATGTTATTAATAGGTGCTTAACACAGAATAACAGAGATATAGTAAAACTGGTCTTCTATTCAATAATGAAATAAGATGAAACTATAGAATGCAGCAAAAACAAGCTTGCTGGAATGGTGGCAGCTTATCTCTGAGAAGAGATGTGATGGTTGCGCACACTCACAAGAAGATGATTAAAATGAGGCTCGGAAGGAATTTTTACCATAAGAAAGAATGCCAAAAACCCTAGACATCCAAAAACCTAACCCTAGGAGATGAAGCGCCAAAAGTCATGTGGGCCCCGTTTGGGTAAGTTAGTACATCAACTTCCTGAGGTCGTAACTTTTGCATACGATCTTTGTTTTAGGCGTATGATATCTCGTTGGAAAGGTATCATAGAGGAGATTAATTTTAGGGACAATATTGAAAGAACATTAATATTTCAAACCTATTTTCCCAAAAAACATCGTTTAGGGCCTCAAAATGGCTCCAGAAGTGAAAACTGCTAAAAATAGTAAATTACCAAAATTGCCAAAAAATTGTTTTGAGACAGTTGGAAGAGGTGGGTGGCCACCAATATCCACTTGGATCACTGCAGTAACATATCTACTCACATATATTTCTCTTTTCTTTAGTTCCCAACAATCACAGTTTCAGGTCCCGGCAATGGAAACATTTGTTGCCACAAGGGCAGACCCAGGGTTCAACGCACCAACAAAACCCTAACTACCATCCCTTTCGGTGACACCTGTGAAGAAGATGAAGTCTCACCCAAGGTAGAGGAAGGGGGGTTGTAGGACTCATGTTTCTACAACCTAACTGAAACACACATATGTGATTACAACACTTAACAAATCACTTAGCCAATCAATATACATTAGTTCATAAGTCCCATTCACATCACATATTAAACCCTAATTACAGATCAGCGTGGTAGCAACCAAGATCAAGTACTTTTGATCACCTATCACATAGCATTTACTCAAATCTAACAGTCAAATATCATAAAGCACTAAGCATCCACAAATCTATCTATCATACATCAAGATCAATGCACTAAGCAGATAAACACATAAACAACATGAGAAATATTTCACAAAGCACATCAAAACATAGGATATATGTGGTTCACTCCCATGTGGGGCTATTCCCACCAACTTATTCTTCTCTTATTTATTATTCTGTAATCTCTTATCTCCAAAAGTTTGTCCCTTCTGGGTATAAAATTGTGTTCTTTATTTCTATGATACGTATTCTCTACAATGCCACAAGTATTATAAAAATTGGATGTTCCAAGTGGAAGATATGGTAAATTCCCCACACCTTACTGATTTTTGGCCCTTGCAGGAGAGCATACTTGTAAATTGTGCCAAGAGAACAATATCTGATATTTGATTATGAAACTTGCACTAGAAATACTATAGAATTTCTATGATCCAATGCAACTATTCTCACTTAATTTGGATACTCACTAAAGAAGATATCACTTTTTTACATGGAACACTTGTTCGAGACTAGTTAATATGACTAGTCAGCTACCCTATCTTACACAGGGTGTATCTACAAAATTTGGATGACCCAGAAGATGAAATTGTTATCAAAACTGCCTTGATAATTTCTCTAAATATCCTATGAGCTTCAAGGTATGAAACGTCACATAAAAAAATTTATAGGGAAAATCCCGCGATGACTATATTCAGGATGATTCAAGAACTCGATCTTACACAGGCTATATCTCTGAAAGTATAAAGCCTCAAGAGATGAAATTTTAACCTCAAGTGTCTTGATCCATATAATAAATATCCTCCAAGGTTTTTCTTCTGAAATGTGTAGAAAAATGTTATACTGCAAATTCCAAGGTGTCTCAAATGCAACAACAAAACCCCAAGACCTTGAGCTCTTATACCAAATGTTAAGAACCAAATATCAAAATAGCATAAAAAACTCAGAATAAGTACTCAAATCCTTGATAAGGAGATATTTTTAGATAATAAGCCTCTTCGAGGGGGAAACCTCCTTACACACCACATAAATTTACGAAGACAAGATGATTCCAAATGAAAATGTCTCCTTGGTATATATAGGAGACTAGGAGGTACAATTACAACTAATGGACCCAAGCCAACATAAATAAAATAAAAATACTAACATAATATGCCCCAATTAATCGGTAATGTGCCCTTATTTAGGGCTTAAAAAACATTGTTTTGGTTTCCTTGCTACTTACTGTTGAGGAAAAGATATGAAATGATCTTACTCAAGCATTTTCAGATTCTGCTTGGCTGAAGAAAAATAGACGGGAATCTCACCCCATGTTTATAGCCAACAAAAATAACATCCTAACTCACAAGTATTAATTACTAGTGCTTAGGGTAGTCTTTTATCAATAAAAGCTTGCTGAAAATTTACTTTTTATGTAATTTTTTGAATATAACAGTTATTGAAATAAGTGTAAAGACAGAGGTAAAGAAAACAAGATGATAATCAAGATAGTTGAGACATAAAAAAATCCTTATTTCATTCCAATTCACCAAAGACTCATTTTCTTTAAAAAATATCATATAGAAATTTTGGACCAAAGTCAAACTTAGACATCCCCGATGGAACATACAAAAGGACCTTTACAGAAAACCAAAACTGAACTCTAAAAGCTGGATCATCTTGCCACAGAGTGCTTCCCACTCGACTATGCACAATAGCCTTTGTCATTCATGAAAACTAATTCACAAAAAGACAAGTCTACACAGACTATCAAAGATAGATCAACACTTCTGAAAAATAAGTGTATGAATGATGCAATTCAACCCTAAATATTGTTGTCTACAATAACACCCTACTATCATAAAAGAGAATTAGGCTTATGATGAATAAATGAATGAATGAAAACTGAACTATCTCAACATAAACTCAAAGAGAAAACCTTAGTATGCTTCTGCTTCTATCATCTATGTTCCTCCCTTTCCTTTTTCCTTTAAACAAATTAGAGTTGGTTGAAGTAGTTGAACCAACTCATTAGTTAAGTTAATTAAAAGACTCAACCAACTTTTAGTTAGGGGGAAAAGTAGTAATCATAATAAGGGTTATAATAAATAATAACTAGTAGGTGGGACCTTTTGTGACTCCCCTTAGCTCTTAACAATCATAACATAACTAGTTAGTTAAGAAAAACACACCTCCGTGTGACTCCCATCATCATATCAACATTTGACAATTTAGCTCATGATATTTGAAATTATTTAAAAAAAAAATATTACTCATATATCCCAAAATAAAATGTGTTGTCCAAAAACTTATGAATTCAACTATTATCAACAATAGAAAAAATAAAAACTCAAAAACCATATTTCCCACTCTAGGATGCAATCTTTCCTTGATTATTTATGTCACCTTTTGATTTTCCTGAATTTGCCTTTGGTTTCACTGAGCCTTTAGTCCTAATCTTGTCGATCACTTGGGAACAATCGTCCCTCAAATGAATCCAGGAAGACAAGGATTTTTCAGAGCCATTGGATGGGGAGGAAGGGGTAGCAGTGGCTTTTCCTTTGTCAAGGGCATGGTGGGCCTCAGTTTTCAACCTTTTGCTAGCATGAGAGGACTGCACTTGTGAGTGGGGGGAAGCTTGGACAATGGGGTTAGTAGGTGGAGGAGCAGGTAAGGATAAATTAGGCTAGCCACGATGTTGGGAGACTGTCCAGTGGAAAATATCTTGCCATCCATCATTTTCAGGAACCTAGGGTTGCAATGAGATGTGAGGAGGCACAAGGATACCAGGGGCTTGCAAAACTTGGAAAGGAGGCCTTTCTGGCCTAGGTTGGACCACTCCTTGCCCAATCCAAATGAAAAATCCAGCCTGAAACAACTGGCCAAGATATTGTTAGCCATCATCAAAATGTATGGAGAACCTTGGCCTTCTTGGGCCTCTGTTCCAGTTACCTCTCCCTCGGTTTCCTCAGCCATGGCTACCTTGGCTAAAAAAAATCATTCATGCATGCATGATTGATTAGAAAATATTCTTTTAAATAACCATACATGAAAACTCTTAAAAATATGAAATAGATTTGGCTCAGCAATGTATGAGACTCATGCAATCCAATCCATACAAATTGTTTAATTGTTTATCAATGAGCAGGGGGTGAATAAAGGGTCCTGGGATAAGTGAGGGGCTTGTATTGAGTGAAACATGATATGACGAGGGGGAAAAAATACGGTTATTGCTCAAAGAAAACAACAATCAACTGCATACCAAAGAAAATATCATTGCAATTCAACCAAGACACTTTTATTGCCAACTGCTTCAACACATAATTTTTCTTGACTGTAATCAATTTTAGAACAAGGAGTGGAAAATGAATGTGGGAAGGTGATGGGGTTGTAATTAGAGAAAAGAGAAATAATTGCGGGGGAATGAGAGTAGGTACTGTTCATAAAATTAATTAAGTAATCCATATAATCAATCTGTTAAAAGGAGATACACCAACCAAATGATCATTATGACCCAATAAAAACTACTGTATATCAACTAGTTCACTGATCATAATCAAATATCTAACATAGTGCCATCAAAAAGACAATATACATTCCAAAACAATATTTAAGCGAGTTATGTCCCTCTTATTCATCCAATTAACATCTTATAACAATTCTCAAATGTACAATAGTAACTATTTCCACTCCGTTAATCACCAAAATCAACCACTGCTCACACATTCTTCAATCATCAAATACACTCAAAATTCATGTTTCAAAATTGCAATGAAGTAATACTTTCACTACAATCGGGCCTGTCATTTAAAATGCATGACATTCGTTAAACATACATAGTGGAAAACCAACCCAATGATCTAGATTTAAATTGCAAAAACCCTAACTCACCATTTAAACAGACAGAGAACAACCACCATTCCAACTCATGCTATGTTGTAGAAAACACAAAATAATTCAACCAACGCAAGTGTAATTCTGTGACGGCACAAGCCTAATTCAACGCAACTCTAAATAATCAAAATGTTGGGCTATCTATCAAATTCAACGAGACATCAACAACAAGCCCAAATTCATAACACAAGTCGAATTGCAACAAAGCCATGTAAAAACTTTGTGACTATCTCTGAGTGTGCAACCCAAAAAAAACTCATAGCATACACAGTGGGCAACCATACCATAAACACCACGTTGCAACATTCCCATTTTAAAAACTTAAACACACATTCAACCTATCGTTCCAAGTTATCAACCCACTACGAGGAGATAGCAACATAATTGCTCAAATCAATCAAAATGTAACAAATCATACTGTGTAAAAACTTGTGCCCATTCTTGATGACACAATCAAATAACCATAACATATACGGTGGTGGAAATACCATAAGCACCTTGATTACAATAACCATTTGTCCATTAAAAACACACAGTTATAGTAATCATTGACTCATGCTTATAGGAATGCCACTCATACCAATGTATCAAGCACGAAGCATCATTGTGCATTGATCAATTAAAAACAGTGTTGGGTGATCAATTTAATAAACACAAGGACAACGACTATGTATTTGATCCAACAACTCATTTCAATCAACCATGATGAGCTTACCCGACCAATAATAACAATCGCAATGACTATATGCCAAATCCAACATCACTGTCATACAATCAATAGGGCGAGCCATTAGTCAATTCTACACCAATCCATAACAATCAATAGTAAACCCTACAGGCCACAACAGTCTTCTCTACCAACCCTCGGGCTTGAGGAATCGAGGGTTTGTTCTGTGGACCAACACAGAGAGGATAGAGTCAACTCCTCTCAATGGTGAAAGCCTTTGAGACCAATGGTGCATACACAAATAAAACCACAATTTACTTCGTGGAAAGGGTGATGAAACCCGTGACAGGAGAGGTTATAACCAGAGGAAAAAGGCTCCATTTCAGCCCTGTAACGATACTTAGCACATGAATGGTATAACCCTCGTGGCTCTCCATTCAACCAACTACGATGTTGAGGTGAAAACAGGGCCAAGAAGAAGCAACATAACCCATTGCGTAACCATAGTAGCAAAAACAACCCAATGCCCAAGAGAACAAAGCGCAGTGACACAAAGTGCTTCCAACCATTAAACCCCATGAAAACCAAAGTTTGAGTATGGTGATACGAGAGCGTGAAGGGAGCCAGCCACTCAAGACCAAAAGAAACCCTCCAAGTAAAGCAACAAGGATGGCAGAGAGCCTTTATGGATGCTAACATCCAGGATGAGTAATAACACTATGACTTTAACATCATTGCAGAGAAAACCATCAATGCTTCATTCTAAAACCAACAATTTTACACAGTTGCAATACTCGAGGAAATCACAACCAAGACATTTGAGCCAATATCCATTTCATAGACAAAGCAAACTCATGGATGGCCAAAAAAAGACATACCTGTAATCCAAGCACTTTAAACGTGAGTTGGTCGAGCGGTTCCTCCCTGCTTGAAAATTGGAGCATAACCACAACAACAATAGCCTGATTAGGGTGGAGGCCAGTGGAAGGAGTAAAGGTGACGTGCAGAAAATGCATGTCGCCTCCACTCTCTAGTCATTTAATTCATCAGTACACGCCAACCAATAATCCATTAAATCAATTAATTAAACCATATATTGAAACCATCAACCATTAAAACCAATTGTGCGATCTATATCAACTTATGCCATAACATAATCACCATGCATATCAGCTATATAACTAAAAACAATCGCATAGCTATTAACTTAGTAGCTAGGATAACAACAATCCATTAAAATTGATGCATGTAGTATAGCATATATCATGGTTTAGTTTCTTCCCTTTTCTTTTATATTTCCTTTTTCCTTTTTCCAATTTCTTGTATATGTTATTTCTAACATGTTTATTGTGTAGGTCTCCTAGTAATAGATCCCAATAACAGATAGCGGTGATAACAAGGATAACATAGGCCGTTGTAAAATAAAACTTGAGCCGAGAGAAGCATAAAAACATAGAACATGCCTTCTCAATCGCCAACAAACCAAGATTATATCTCCATGTAAGCAGTGTCAAACAATAGCACAACATCAAATAAGCACCAGACCTTATCTCCAATCTACAAGGGGGCCCCACCTACTAGTATTATTTAGCTTTTATAATAATAGGCTTTAGCAACACTTTGCAGGCAAAACTTCATTGTGATTTTAATCGTCAACAAACTGGCGACTCCACAGGGAAATTTGTTCTCAACAGATTTAGAACTCGGAAATCATGGCTTCACAGACCGAGAACAACATGTCAAGAAGACATAACCAAGAATATTATGCAACATGGGGAAGTGAGCAGATTTAATGGAAACATGACCAGGAATTTGGGAATAATTCATGAAAAGTGTTAAGTATGAGGGGTTTTCACCACTGTATGCATAATCACTCGACCATAATCTACTCTTAATTTTAAAGAGAATTTTTTTTAGTCTTGCTCTTGAAATCTCAATGGATGAAGAAATGTCAAGAAGAAGCGGGAGATAACCAATTCTTTACCAGATAGCAGTGGAAATATATAACAATTTCAAGGGTCCTTCAGAGGAAACATCATAATAGTTGTGTAAGATTGATTTTTATCGACTAACAATGCTTTGTAGGAGTTTCACTGTGGCAGAATTGATCCAACATCCTATCTTGACCAAAATAACTAAAAGACAGCAGGCAACAAAATCATGACAGAAGTAAAAAAAACAAGAATTAAAACAGTAGTAATAAAAGACAGAAATGAAAAAGAAGCAAGAACAGTTTTAACCCAGAAATCAGAAGTCAAACTATTGTAAAGAATAAAAGAGAAGAACAAAAAAAATGAAAGCAAAGCTAAGCTACTAGTATACAGAAAATACAGACAACATTAGAACCTTTCACGTTGGTCCCTCACAATATTTCAAGCGAGGACTGTTAGTGTTGTAGGAAAACCATTGCTTTTCTAAATCCCTTAGAATGCAAGAGTTAGTGTCTAAGACAAAATCAGTTTTGAAGGGACCTAGAAACAACACTTGGAACTCTGATGTAATTATCAACCCTTTGACACACACAACTAGCTCATCAAGATAGAGATGGATATTGACCAATTCATCGAAAGTTGTGCATAGAGGTCCTTTAAAAGAGGTACTTGCATCAATTAAGCCAGAAAGAAGGTGTTTGTGAGACATGGTACCCCATTTTGTGATAAGAGTGGTTTTGTGATCATATCCCCCTTTTACCTTGATTTCCTTGCAACTCAAAAAAATATCAAGTAAGGGCCTTAACTGTGACTTTATAACCTGTTGCTGAACCATTTCCATACTGAGAGGAGGAAAAGGATTTCTCATAATATATTGCCTAAAAGTTAGAAAATTAATGTAATTTCTAATATGATTAGTGGTCTTCGAAACAGGTACCCAATTTGAAACCCATCCAGGGTGGACCGAAAAAATAACCCCAACCCTTAAGAAATTTCCCAACTCCCTTTGAAAGGTTGATTTAAGTGCAGGGTTAACAGACCTTTGTTTCTGCATAACTGGTTTTATGTTTTTCTTGATGGAAATAGCATTTTGTAGGAGACCAATATCAAAACCATGAAGACCCTTATAAGGCCAAGCAGGAACCTTTTGAAATCCACCAAGTAGCTTGGAAAACTTTATTTCTTCCTTATCAGAACATTTGGTATTTATGTTACCATTCCTTGAATATTCGAGTACCCCAATGTTCAAGGGGATGGCTTCACCCACCTTCATTCATAACTCCTCTTCTTCTTGTTTTTCTTTATTGCCTATATCACTCGATGAAAATGAACTCTCAAGAGGAGTCAAGCCCCCAAGAATATTATTGTTTTCTATAGATATAATATCCTCGAGCTTAAGAGGTTCATCTTGAATGAAAGCACACATTCTCTCGTCGTTAGGGAGGGCCTTCCAATATCCTACATTTTCATGGATATATAGACAATATAGAGATTGAAAAGAACAATCAGGCCTGTGAGGCAAAATTTGTTGATTAGGAGAAGCTGCAAAGACAACTAACCAACTAGCCATTGAATTCAACTCCCTCTTAACATGAGTGATGTTGAAAGATAGAATATTCGAGACAAGTGCCCAAACAGTTTGGGAGTATCGTTCCATCAACTTGTTGCTAGGAGAGCACATTTTACGTATCAAGTTCACAACAAGCTCAGAATCTCAAAAAACTGAAAGGTGACCACAACCAAGATTAAGGGCATTTTCAATGCCTAATAATAAAGCTTTGAACTTAGTGACATTGTTTGTACAAGAAAAATCTAACCTATAAGACAGATTATGAATTTTTCCTGCAGGGGAAACCAAGATAATGTCAACCCCATTACCTTCATTGGAGCATGAACCATCAAAGTGCATATGCCACATATCATCATCTAAATTGATTTTTTCCAAAGGAATATTATCCTCTTCAGAAAATATGGAATACACTCCTAGGTCCTCTTCGATATAGTTTACACTAGATTGTGGAACACTCTCTATGTAGGGTGAAATTATTCCCTCTCTAAGGACTATAATGTTCTTACCATTCCGAGGAATGAATAAATGTGTCCCGTCGAGTGAGAGGTATCCACCTGTTAAGGCTTGTCAATCTCTTCCCAAGATAATTGAGTAATTTCTTATAGGCATATCAATTACCTTAATGTTGAGGGTTGTCATTATCTCAGGATGAGTGCATAAAACCAAGGTCACATCCTTAATATTGCCTATGGTTGTTTGTTGTAGACTATTATAGGAGAGCATGCTTTTGGCATTTTCATTTGTACAAGAAAATCCTATCTCTTCCATAATAATCTTCGACATCACACTTGGGCTCGAACCACCATCAATGAGGAAACAATGGGCAATCTTATCCATAATATTTATAGAAATATAGAAAGGGGGATTTTTTACAAGGTATCTAAAGTTATGTACACCTACTTTATTTACAGAAGAATCGTATTCGTTAATGTCTTCGGAAAGATTGGATACGACAAAAGCTTTTCCTTCCATGACTTGTTTTAGATGCATTTGTTATTCAAGGATGGCAACCATGTCTAGAAGGGTTGCATCTTCTTTGATGTTGGCCAACTAATTCAAGATATTTTATTTGGAATAGGGTAGAGAAGGAATGATTCCTTGACTCTTAGGAACCTTAGGAACCTAGAGAGTAGCAGTGGTTGAGGATGAGCTCGGGGTAGAAGAACTATGGGACAAATCAAATTTTCCCTTGGGAGCATAAGCTTTGTTCCTAGTGTTGATGACCATGACATCTTCTGGCTTTGAAAAATCTAGGACAACGATAGTAGCTTCTAATTGTTTACCAATGATCTTATCTTTGGCACTCTTCTTTACCTCACATGTGGTTTCTTTGTGTTGTTCTTTGCAAAATTTACACCAAATTCGAGGCAGGATAGCTTTAGGCTGAAATTTTTTTTTAACCAGATTTCTAAAGAGGGGTGCAGAAGAGGATGAAGCTTCGAGGGTGAGGGGGGCAACAGTTCCCTTTTGCTCATACACTATCATATGACTGTTCATGTCTTGTACTAGTTGTAAGAGGGTGTACATGTTTGTTTTTCTAACCGATTATCAATGGGGAAGACCAGTTCTTTCAAGTTGTTCTTCATACTCTGAGAAAGTATGCAGAGAGGAACTGAGATTATCAATGGCTTTTTCCTCAAGCCTATGACGGTAGGGGGAAGGCAACGAATTATAGTAATGCATGAAATCAGGGATGATTTTAGGGGCTAAATTTCTCTCATGGGGTAATTTTCCATGGTTTTTCCAAAAATGAGATTCGCTATTTTAAAAATGATTCGCCCAAATTCTATAGGATAAAATTATTTTACCTTAAAAATCGCCAAACTTTTATAAAAATATATATAAAATACTTAGAAATTTGAATATTTTTACAAAAAAATCGCCAAACATTTATAGTTGACATATGAAGGATTATTAAGATTCACCAAGGTTTCTACATTTTAAAATAAATTTCCATCCTTAAAATCATCCCTACATGAAAGCATCTTGGTTCTGAGGCCATATGAGTTCATGGATTTGATTGTATAACTTGTTGAAATGAAAGTTGAAGGACTTGATGGTTTCACCATCCTTATAGGTAACGTTATTATACTCTCTCGACTTCTCAGTTGGTCTTTTAGATTGCCCATAAATGGATCAGAACCAATATATTAACTCCTCCCAAGTAGACATAATCTTACAAGGAAGGTCAAAGAAGTTGGCTGTAGCCTTTCCTTCCAAGGAATTTAAGAATAAGTGCATGCAAGTATCATTGTAATTATCCCCTATGTTATGAAAAGCATTAGAAAATTCCACCAGGTGTTTGTTTGTATTGATAGTGTTATTTCCTGAAAACCTAGGAAGATGCTCTTTAAATTTAGGGAGTGGACGAGTAGCGGGTGCTAGGTTAAGAGGAGAGGACACATGCCATGGTGTGGTTGTGGCGTATTCTTCAAACTGAAAAATCCCATACTTTTTAATGACTTTGGCAGGATTTGTGGTATATGGGACAGGGATATGGTGGCTATATAAGCTATCGATCACTAATGATGATGAAGACTGAGAATATGCAACACTTCCAGTGCCATCGGAACCACCACTAGATGACATCTTCTGGATGATAGATGAGGGAAATAAAGACGAACTGGATGAATCAGATAAATTTCTCCTTAGATCACTTTGTTGGGCAGATAACACAACGTTTCTTCTTCCTATTTCAGTAATAGGGTTGATTTTAGGTGACAAGCCTCTTCTTCTTCTAGAAGCACGAGAGTCTAAGGACATGAAATAAGGCCAAAACTTGAAGAAACAAAAGGGTTACTATTGATTTCTAGGTTGTCTACGTCTAGCTTCCAATTGTTCTTGAGCACTAATATCTTGTTCAACTGCTGCCCAAGAAAAGTTAAGCTCAACATGCATATTGACAGTGTCTAATATGGTATTAAACAGATTCAAAGCAATGATGGTCTGATCTTGAAGACCGGGCTCAATATTGGGCTACCTTGCAATAGGAACAATCATTAAGAATAAAACATTCAAAGAATCAATATCAGAAAAGAAATATATATCGATGAAAATCGAGTATAAAAATTAACCAGAGCGATATCAAAGATCTCCCAGTATGGTCACCAAATAAATGTTGAGGAAAAGATATGAAATGATATTACTCAATCATTTTCAGATTCTACTTGGCTAAATAAAAATAGATAGGAATCTCACCCTATGTTTATAGCCAACAAAAATAACATCCTAACTCACAAGTATTAATTACCAGTGCTTAGGCTAGTCTTTTATCAATAAAAGATTGTTGAAAATTTACTTTTTATGTAATTTTCCGAATACAACAGTTTCTAAAATAAGTGTAAATATAGAAGTAAAGAAACCAAGATGATAATAAAGACAGATGAGACATAAAACAATCCTTTATTTCATTCCATTTCACCAAAGATTCATTTTCATTACAAAATATCATACAAAAATTTTGGACCAAAGTCAAACTTAGACATCCCCGATGGAACATACAAAAGGAGCTCTGAAAAAAAACCAAAACTGAACTCTAAAAGCTGGATCAACTTGCCATAGATTTTTTCCCACTCGACTCTACACATTAGACTTTGTCAGTCATGAAAACCAATTCACAAATAGACAAGTATACATAGACGATCAAAGATAGATCAACACCTCTGAAAAACAAGTGTCTGAATGATGTAATTCAGATCTAAATATTGTTGTGTACAATAAGACCCTACTATCATAAAAGAGAATTAGGTTTGTGATGAATAAATGAATGAATGAAAACTGAACTATCTCAAAATAAAATTAAAGAGCAAACCTTAGTATGCTTCTGCTTCTATCATCTATGTACCTCCCTTTCCTTTTTCCTTTAAACAAATTAGAGTTGGTTGAAGTAGTTGAACCAACTCATTAGCTAAGTTAATTAAAAGACTCAACCAACTTTTAGTTAGGGGGAAAAGTAATAATCATAATAAGGGTTATAATAAATAATAACTAGTAGGCGGGACCCCTTGTGACTCCCCTTATCTCTTAACAATCATAACATAACTAGTTAGTTAAGCAAAACACACCTCCTTGTGACTCCCATCATCATATCAACATTTGACAATATATCTCATGATATTTGAAATTATTTTCAAAAAAAAAATTACTCATATATCCCAAAATAAAACATGTTGTCCAAAAACTTTTGAAGTCAACTATTATAAAAAATAGATAAAATAAAAACTCAAAAACCATATTTCCCACCTTGGGATGTAGTCTTTTCCTGATTTTGTTGTCACCATTCAATTTTCCTGAATTTTCCTTTGGTTGCACTGAAACTTTAGCACTAATCTCATTGATCATGTGGGAACATTTGTCCCTCAAATGCATTTGGGAAGACACAAATTTATTAGAGCCATTGGATGGGGAAGAAGGGGCAGTAGTGGATTTTTGTTTGTTAAGGGCATGGTGGGCCTCAAATTTCAACATTTTGCTAGCATGAGAGGACTGTACTCGTGAGTGGGGGGTAACTTGGACAATGGTGTTAATAGGAGGAGGAGAAGGTAAGGATAAATTAGGCCAGCCACGATGTTGGGAGACTGTCAGGTGGAAAATCTCTTGCCATCCATCATTTTCAGGAACCTCGGGTTGCAATGAGATGTGAGGAGGCACATGAATACCAGGGGCTTGTGGAACTTGGAAAGGAGGCCTTTCTGGCCTAGGTTGGACCACTCCTTGCCCAATCCAATTGAAAAATATGGCCTAAAACAACTGGCCAAGCTCTTGTGAGTCAACATCAAAATGTATGGACAACATTAGCCTTCTTGGGCCTCTGTTCCAATTACCTCTCCCTCAGTTTCCTCGGCCATGGCTACCTTGACTTAAAAAACTCATTCCTACATGCATGATTGATTAGAAAATAGTCTTTTAAATAACTATACATGACAACTCTTAAAAATATGAAATAGATTTGTCTCAGCAATGTATGAGACTCATGCAATCCAATCCATACAAATTGTTTAACTATTTATCAATGAGCAAGGGGTGAATAAAGGATCCCGAGATAATTTAGGGGTTTGTATTTACCGAAACATGATATGATGAGGGGGGGAAAATGCGGTTACTTCTCAAAGATAACAACAATCAACTGAAAATCAAAGAAAACATCACTATAATTCAACCAAGACACTGCTACTGCCAACTACTTCAACACAAAAATTTTCTTGACCGTAATCAATTTTAGAATAGGAAGTGGAAAATGAATGTGGGAAGGCAATGGGGTTTTAATTAGAGAAAAGTGAAATAATGGTAGGGGAATGAGAGAAGGTACTGTTCATAAAATTAATTAAGTAATCCATATAATTAATCTGTTAAAAGGACATACACCAACCAAATGATCATTGTGACCCAATAACAATTACTGTGTATCAACTAGTTCATTGCTCATAATCAAATATCTAACACAGTGCCATAAACAAGACAATATACATTCCACAACAATATGTAAGGGATTTATGTCCCTCTTATTCATCCAATTAACATCTTATAACAATTCTCAAATGTACAATAGTAATTGTTTTCACTCCGTTAATCACCAAAATCAACCACTTCTCACACATTCTTCAATCATCAAATACACTCAAAAGTTGTGTTTCAAAATTGCAATGAAGTTATAATGTCACTACAATCGGGCCTGTCATTTAAAATGCATGACATTCATTAAACATACATAGTGGAAAACCAACCCAATAATCAAGAATTAAATTGCAAAAGCCCTGACTCACCATTTAAATAGACAGACAATAGCCACCATTCCAACTCATGCTATGTTGTAGAAAACACAAAATAATTCAATCAATGAAAGTTTAATTCTGTGACTGCAAAAGCCCAATTCAACATGACTCTAAATAATCAAAATGTTGGGCTATCCATCCAATTCAATGAGGCATCAAAAATAGGCCCAAATTCATAACACAAGTCGAATTGCAACAAAGCCATGTTAAAAACTCAGTGACTATCTCTAAGTGCACAACCCAAAAAACACTCATAACATACACATTGGGCAGCCATGCCATAAAAACCATGATGAAACATTCCTATTTGAAAAACTTAAACAAACAGACAACCTATCATGCTGAGTTTTCAATCCGCTAAGAGGAGATAGCAACATAATTGCTCAAATCAATCAAATTGTAACAAATCATACTGTGTAAAAACTTGTGCCCATTCTTGATGACGCAATCAAATAACCATAACATATACAGTGTGTGGAAATACCATAAGAACCCTGATTTCAATAATCATTTGGCCAATAAAAACACACAGTTACAGTAATAATTGACTCATGCTTATAGGAACGCCACTCATACTAATGTATCAAGCGCGAAGCATCATTGTGCATTGATCAATTAAAAATAGTGTTGGGTGATAAATTTAATAAACACAAGGACACCGACTATGTATTTGATCCAACAAATCATTTCAATCAACCATGCTGAGCTTACCCACCCAATAATAAAAATTGCAGTGAATAGATGCCAAAACCAACACCACTGTCATACAATCAGCGTGGCGAGCCAGTAATCAATTCTACACCAATCCATAACAATCAATAGTAAACCCAACAGGGAAAAAATGTCCTCTCTACCAACCCTCGAGCTTGAGGAGTCGATGGTTTGTTCTATGGACCAACACAGGGAGGCTAGAGTCAACTCCTCTCAATGGTGAAAACCTCTGAGACCAACGATGCATACACAAAGAACACCATAATTTACTTCGTGGACAGGGTGATGAAACCCATGACAAGAGAGGTTATAACCAAAGGCGAAAGGATTTATTTAAGCCCTATAACGATACTCATCAAATGTAGGGTATAACCCTCATGGCTCTCCATTCAACCAACTATGATGTTGAGTTGAAAACAGGGCCAAGAAGAAGCAACATAACCCACTATGCGACCATAGTAGAAAAAAAAACCCAATGCCCAAGCGAACAAAGAGCAGTGACAAAAAGCACTTCCAACCATTAAACCCCATGAAAACCAAAGACTGGGTATGGTGATACGAAAGCATGAAGGGAGACAGCCACTCAAGACCAAATGAAACCCTTCAAGTAAAGAAGCAAGGATGACAGAGATCCTTTATGGCTGCTAACACCCAGGATGACCAATAACACTGTGACTTTAACATCATTGTAGAGAAAACCATCAACGCTTCATTCTAAAACCCACAATTTTTCACAATTGCAATACTCGAGGAAATCACAACCCATACATTCAAGCCAATATCCATTTCATAGACAGAGGAGACTCATGGATGGCCAAAAAAAGACATACCTATAATCCAAGCACTTTAAACGTGAGCTGGCCGAGCGGTTCCTCCCTGCTTGAAAATCATAGCATAACCACAACAACAGGGTTGAACAATATCCTTATTAGGGTGGCGGACAGTGGAAGGAGTAAAGGTGGCATGCAATAAATGCATGTCACCTTCACCCTCTAGTCATTTAATTCATCAATACAAGCTAGACAATAATCCATTAACTCAATTAATTAAACCATATATCGTAACCATCAACCATTAAAAGCAACAACATGATGCATATCAAATTATTCCATAACATAATCACCATGCATATCATCTATATAACTAAAAAAAAATTGCATAGCTATTAACTTAGTAGCTAGGATAACAACAATCCATTAAAATCAGTGTATGTAGTATAGCATATAGCATGGTTTAGTTTCTTCCCTTTGATTTTATATTTCCTTTTTCCTTTTTCTAATTGCTTGTATATGTTATTGCTAACATGTTTATTGTGCAGGTCTCCTAATAATAGATCCCAATAACAGATAGCAGTGATAGCAAGGATAACATAGGTTGTTGTAAAATAAAACTTGATCCTAGAGAAGCATAAAAAAATAGAACATCCCTTCTCAACCACCAATACCAATATTATATCTCCATGTTGTTAATGTTTAAGCCATTCTTATAGATGTTTGCATTTAATTAGATAACAATAGCATAATCCCAGATCACTGAGAAATACACAATCACAAGAGACACAACATTTATCCTGGGAAACCCTCTCGGGGAAGAAAACCCAACAAAACTTCCTTAATATAGATAGTCAATACAATGCCAAGAGATCTCTATGCTAAAACAGAAATTCCTCTCCAAGATATGTGCCATTCTCTCTCTCCTTTGTCGGTAACAAATCAGAACTTCTCTCTCAAGCTGAGCAAGTGAGTTGTGTTCAAATGAGGTGCTAGATTCCTTTATTTATACAAGTTATGGCACGTGTGAAGTGTCTCTTTACTAGCAGGGTCGACTTCTCAATCTGGGTGGGTAAACCCACCTTTATTATATTTCTGGGTCTCTTAATTAACTGCTGGGGCCGACTTCTTATTCTTCCTATTACAATTGTCTTTTGACCAATACGCAAAAGGGGATTTGGTCCCATTACAATATCCGACATGATCAATCCACAATGGGGATTGATCCTATGAATAAAATATCAATAATAATAAGAATACTCTTTGCAGTTACATTATTTCAACACTCCCCCTTAACAAGAAGGGTATTCTTTAGCAACATCATGCGAAAGAGAGAGAGGATAGAATCATCAACAACATTAGGTGGGAGGACAACATCATCAATATCATCTTGGCTAGTGTATCTATAAATCATCGGAAGTTTTCTTCATCGAAAACATCGTCATTCTCGAAAAAATGCCATCATCATCTGCATCAATATGTATCAGTATAAAAAAATGATACCTCATCACAACACTAGGCTGGCCCATCACAGTACTAGACTGGCTCTATGTCACAGTTGTTAAGTTGGTAGCTTAGTGCAAGTCACATATTTCTTTACGTCTAACAACTGGGTCAGAAGCAAGGAACACATCATCTTGCTTTACGTCTAACAACTAGGTCAGAAGCAACAAATCATCTTTCTTTACGTCTAACAGCAAGGTCAGAAGCAAGGAACACACACATCATCTTTCTTTACATCTAACAGTGAGGTCAGAAGCAAGGAATCATCTTACTTTACATCTAACAGCAAGGTTAGAAGCAAGGAACACACACATCATCTTGCTTTACGTCTAACAGTGAGGTCAAAAGCAAGGAGTCATCTTGCTTTACGTCTAATAGCAAGGTCAGAAGCAAGGAGTCATCTTGCTTTACGTCTAATAGCGAGGTCGGAAGCAAGGAACACACACATAATATTGCTTTATGTCTAACAACGAGGTCAGAAGCAAGGAATCATCTTTATTTACATCTAACAGCGAGGTTAGAAGTAAGGAACTTATTGCTTTACATCTGACAACTAGGTTAGAAGAAAGGAACACATCACATATTGCTTTACGTCTGACAGCTAGGTCAGAAGCAAGGAACATCATCACATCTACTCCCCCTTTCGAGGAAGGTCCTTTTGGACTATACCAAGATTATCTCAAAAGTGTTCAAACTTTACATGAGATAGAGGTTTGGTCAACACATCAGCAACCTGTTCATCCGTGCTAACATATAGGAGCTTCAAGGCTCCTCTCTGCACCATGTCATAGATGTAATGATAACGAATCTCTATGTGCTTCGACCTGTCATGGAATTCAGGATTCTCTGTCATCATTATGCAGCTCTGGTTGTCACATAGTATCGTGGTTGCTTCCATTTCTAGGTCAAATAGACCAGTTAGCAACTTTCAAAGACATATAGCTTCACGGCTAGCAGAACATGTGGAAATGTACTCTGCTTCCGTTGTGCTCAGAGCAATACTGGATTGCTTCCTACTTTTCCACGAGATCATGGTTGATCCCAAACTGAAATAACATCCGGAAGTGATTTTTCTGTCAGCAATGCTTCTTGCCCAATCTGAATCAGTGTATCCACTCAATGTGAAATTATGATCTCTGTCATAACTGAGACCATAGTCTAATGTACCTTTAAGGTGCCTCATCACATGTTTTGCAACCACTAGGTTAACATGTATGGGTTCTATCAGAAACTGACTCAAGGTGTCCATGACAAAATAAATGTCTGGTCTGGTGTTCGTCAGGTACATCAACGATCCAATAATCTATATGTACAGTGTGGCATCTATCAAGTCTGACGAAGTACCGACCAACAGCTTTAGCTTTGCTTCCATGGGTGTATTCATGGGCTTGCATTCCAACATGTTGAATCTCTTTAGGATTTCGAATGTTTACTTCCCTTGGTTAAGGAAGATCCTCTCTGGATTCTGCCATACCTCAAGACCTAGGAGATAGTGCATTCGGTCGAGGTCTTTCATTTCAAATTCTGAGGCAAGTCTCTTTTTACATTCAACAATGAGATTTTCTTCTCCAGTTAAGAATAAGTCATCCACATAGAGCAGTAAGATTACTGGCTCATTATTCATAATTTTGAAGTAGGGACTTGAGTCTGATTTACTCTTGGTAAAGCATAATCTCGTTAAGAAACTGTCTATACAGCCATACCAAGCTCTAGGAGCTTGCTTCAATCCGTATAAGGCTTTCTTCAATCTGTAGACATGAGACTTCCTGTCTTCTACCTCAAATCCTTGAGGTTGCTCTATATACACTTCCTCTTCAATGAAAACATTTAGGAAAACTCTATTCATGTCCATCTGGTGTAGCTTCCACTTCATCTTAGCTACAAGAGCTATGATGGTCCTGATCAAAGTGTATCTGGCTACAGGAGCGAATGTCTCTTCATAGTCAATGCCTTCCTTCTGGGAAACGCCACGAGCGACAAATCTTTCTTTATATTTCTCAATACTTCCATTAGAAGCATGTTTTATTTTGAAGAGCCATCTATAGGATACCCCATATTTATTATTCGATCTAGGAACTATTTCCCATACTCCGTTCTTCATTATGGATTGTTATTCCTCTGTCATGGCATCTGCCCATTCTTTTCTCTGAATGGATTCTTCAAAGCAGGTAGGATCCTCTTCTAGGAAATCATACATCAAATCCGTATAACTGGAGAATGGATTTGGTCTTTTCACCTGTCTCATGGTTCCTTGGGGAACATCGTACTTCTCTCCATCTTGAATAAGCTCTCTAGTCAAATATGGCTTTATTTTATGGAGGATCATCATCTGAGGAGGTCCTTGTACTTCTACTATATCATGGTCTTCTAGAATTTCCTCATCAGGGGAAGTTACAACTTCCCTCATTGGTTCTGTAGCTCTAGGAAGCTCCCTCATTGCGGTATTGGGGATTATGGGTTCCTCTTCATATACCTGTTCAAGCTGGCACAGTTTAGATTTCTTGAGCACTGCATATTCATAAAAGGTCACATCCCTGCTGATATCAATGTGATGTTGACTTGGTATATAGATTCTGAAGGCCTTGGAGACCTCACAGTATCCCACAAATATTCTCTTCTTTCCTGAAGGGTCCATCTTGTTTCTCTTTTCTTTAGGTATATTAATAAACACTAGACAACCAAATATTTTGAGATGGCTTACTCTGGCTTCTTTCCAGTGAACATCTCTTCTGGTGTCTTGAGCCCAAGTGCACTATGGGGCAATCAATTTTGCACATAAACAACTACCATTGTTGCTTCTGCCCATAAGCACATAGGAAGATCTTGATCATGGATCATAGTCTTCAAAGCTTCCAATATGGTTCTGTTCTTCCATTTAGCTACACCGTTTTGTTTTGGATCTTGATCCCAACATCTTTGCAGAAGTTCACGAACTCTTTTGAGGTATATTATCCTCCATTATCTGACCTGAGTATCTTAATCCACTAATGGAGGATGATGGAATTGGGCCACATACATTTGAATGAATGAGTTCAAGGACTCCTTCTGCCTTGCTATCCCTCTTTGGAAACAGGTTCTTGATGTTCTTCCCTTGTGCACATCCATTGCATACGCCTTCATGGTCACCTATGAGTTCTGGTAAACCTGTGACCACTTTGCATATGTATGGTAGTGCCTTGTAGTTGATGTGAGATAATATTCTATGCCAAGATTCTTCAATGGCGTGGGTCATGGCAACTTCTGATTGGCCCTTTAGCTCAAGAAAGTCACCTTCTTCTCTTCCAATGATGATTGTTTCATTTATTGTCTCTTCTTTAGCACGTTGCCTTCTACAACCTTCACTATAGCTTCCTCAGGGTTATTACATGTGACCTGGAGCAAGGTCAACAAAACAAAAAGAAAGAATAATATCCCTCTGATAATATAAAGCAATAACACAAATAATCATCACAGTAGCTCCTTTAGATCTATCACTTATAATTTATCCGAAGCAAAGATTAAAGGTAAGGAATACAATACGAAATGAGGTCAACACTCTCATAGTGTTGTGACCAAGCATTATTTCATGGAAACATGAAACTAACACACGAGGTTTCTCCTAGAGGAGGTGTTAGTTGTATCAAGCAAAGTATTTACCTCCATATGCTCACATGCTATCAAATATAATACTTTACGACGACTGCTATTTCAAATATAGTCATCAACTTGTCAAGTGTACCTTTTAATCTTGATTAATCAAACTTGGATCCTTGTCCTCAAGAATGAGTGGTTTCTTTTCTTCCAGGTCTCCTTCACTCAAGTGACGAGTGCTTTCTTCAACATGTCTATTGTACTAAGACAATACGCTATCTTGATAGAAAGTTAGGTTAGAGGATAAGCTCTATGATCAATTTTTAATCCTTATAATAATTCCATCATAGCTTCAACATGCAACACTGATCAAGATAATTTCATGACAAATAGATGCATATTAGAATAATCACACCTGGGTTGCATCATTCCTCTGAATGTGTTGGATCTTGAGATCCTTCTGTATCTATGGCAAGAGATCTCTTCTCCTGCAAATACTCTTTAGGGTTTAACCATTAAACATATGTGAGTACATACCTCTGATATCATTTGCAGGTGGTGACACCATCTGGCAAAAGCGGTAATAATTACCAACTCTTTAAAAACTTCAAGGGTGACTGCAACTGGTAGTACGGTTACAACTGCAACTGCAACTTAGGGTTTTATGAGGAAACCCTAATTTTTCAAACTTCAAAATTTGAAATTATGATCCAGGGAATAGATGCGTTGAGTTGAGGCGAGTATGTTGATGTACTCAGAATTTCAAAAATCCAACTTTTACCCCCTCAAACTTGATCTGCGGATTTATGGACTGGTTCTTCTGGTACTTCTGGTACTCTGGTTTTCTAGTTTTCTGGCACTTTGTGAAACTAGGGTTTCACTTTCCGAGAGATCCAACCACTGAAAAGGTGTGTTGATGATGCCAAATTGATCCTTAGGGGAGGGCGCAACTTTCTAGATATTTTTAGGGCTAAAACGGTTCACTTTTGAAAAAACCTAATTTGCAGGTACTGCAACACTGACGTTTTTCCTCTTGCGAAGTATGCTTCCTTCATCTTGGATCTGATACCATGTTAATGTTTAAGCCATTATTATAGATGTTTTAATTTCATTAGATAAAAATAGCATAATCCAAGATCACTGAGAAATACACAATCACAAGAGACACAACATTTATCCTGGGAAACCCTCTAGGGGAAGAAAACCCAGAAAAACTTCCTTAATATAGATATCCAATACAATGCCAAGAGATCTCTATGATAAAACAGAAATTCCTCTCCAAGATATGTGCCACTCTCTCTCTCCTTTGTCGGTAACAGATCAGAACTTGTCTCTCAAACTAAGCAAGTGAGTTGTGTTCAAATGAGGTGCTAGCCTCTTTTATTTATACAAGTTCTGTGTAAGGTAGCTAGAGAGGTAGTGGGGGGCCCCAGAAGGCCCATAGTGATAATAATGGAGGTAATTCAATGTAAGGTGGACTAGGTCCACTATATTATTAAATAAGGTCCACTATGGTAGTTAGATACAATAAATGGGTAATTAGATATAATTAATGTAAGAGGGCTTCTTAGAAGGTTCTACTTCTAGAAGATTCATCCTCTAGAATGTTCTTAGGAGATGATAGCACTATATAAAGGGGTTCAAGAAATGTAATGAGACATGAAGAGAAATATTGTATTTGGAGTGGTAGCTCAATAGGAGGATGCCCCCTTGAAGAGGCAAGTGAACAGGAGAGGATCCCTTCCATAATAGGATCCATTGTATGGTGTTACCTTTAGAAAAAAGAGGGCCGCGACATTATCGAAGTTTTAGGTATATTTTTGTGAAAAATTTGCAGAAAAAGGTTGTATATTTGATTTCATCTCATAAAAACACCCAATTTAAAAAAACAAATCGTCTGAAATGGAGTCCGGGAAGTCAAGATATTGAAGTTTTAAAATCTACAAATTTTCAGGATTTTTTCAGCAGACGACGGCGATAATTTTTTTATTTATGTAGCATCTGGAGGCCGAATTGGCCCAAATAAATTACATATATGAGTTCCTCTCACAATTTCACCCAATTTCAAAAAACAAATCATCCAAAATGGAGTTCGGGAAGTGAAGTTATGAGCATTTTAACTTCAACAGTTTTTTAGGGTTTTTCCAGAAAAAGTTGCGATTTTCTGTTATAACTTATTGGGTGAGTTCATAGAATGCTCAGATGGATATTTCTTCTCAAAACCTGAAAGAAATTCTTGAATCATTCAAATTCTAATTGTTTCAAACATTGGATGAAAGATTGGATGCATTTGTACATGGCCTCACAGACAGCCTCACAAACAGCCTCACGGATGACCTCAATGATAGTTTTCATAGTATTCAAGATTCATTGAATAACATGCAGGAGAGATTTCTTATGGAGGGCCTCAGGGATGAATATAATCAAGAAATATATGCTTGACATGATTTTGAGGCAGATTGTGGTGATTGGTATATGGATAGTTGTCATTTATGGGATGACAACCACTTTCATATTTTATTTGATGACTCTACTCCACCTTCTATAGAGAACATCAATGTTCCACATCACGAGCTAGTTGCCAACGTTCAATATACATATTCTACAGTGGTATTATTCATTCTAGATTCTGCTACGACCCTTTTCCACTATGTGGATGGATCTTCTTATTTGGATCCACATGATAGGTGTCAGTCTTTGGAGCATCATTTGGAGTTGGTTATTGGGTTCCAAAATCTTCCACGGGGAGTTCACATGAGCACTTGGACATGGGACTCGGGCTTACAATGGTGGTGGGACTACTTCAACATGGTGGATTTCCTTTGTACATGGGACCTTGGTTCTTCAGTCTTCTTCAGCATTATGGTCCACAGTTTTCCATGGGATCCTGGTATATGGTTGTAAATCAAGCGTTGAGGACAATGCTTTCATAAGTGGGATGGAATGTAAGGTAGCTAGAGAGGTAGTGGGGGGGCCCAGAGGGCCCATAGTGATAATAGTGGAGGTCATTCAATGTAAGGTGGACTAGGTCTACTATATTATTAAATAAGGCCCACTATGGTAGTTAGATATAATAAA
>ML778779.1:419842-430617 GCA_009831015.1 Picea engelmannii | reverse complement strand
GAGTATCCTCATTATTGTAATTTTCATTGATAATAGGGACAACAATATCTTCCCATTTCTCTCCATCATTTGTTATATCAATGACTTAATTAGGTTTTATTGTAGTGGTTGTATTTTCATGGTCATTCCTGAGTTTCTACTCTTTTTCTTCCTTCTCTTTCTTCATTCTCTCTAATTAATCTTTCTTATGTTGTTCTTTTCTTGTCCATGTACCTATTTTAGCTCATCAACTAGTTCCTAGTCCTTATTTGGCTTCAACTCCTCTTCTTGTTGTCAGGTCTGTTCTTCCTATTCTTTCTTCCTCTTTTCCATGGATTCATGTTCCCTTTTTTTTAATTTTAAGATTTACTTATTTTCTCAACATTTGCTTCCTATACTGCATATTCTTCATCTTTCTTTCTCTATTCCTCTTGCAGTATTCTTTGTAATGTTTTTTCATTCATGATGTTTTCTTGTTCTACCTACAAATCTTGTTGTTTCTTCTCTACTATGATATTTTCCTCTCCTATTTTTTCCCTTTATCGGTCCCTTTGCTAAAACAGAACCCAAGATTCACCATTTTGATTTTCTCTTCTATGGGTAAAGAGGAAAAGATAGTTACATTTGGGTTGTCTCTTAAAGAGGAAAAGATAGTTACGTTTGGGTTGTCTCTTCTCTTTTCCACTTCCTATGAGTATTGCGAATTCTTAGTGAATATTTCATCTTCCCACTTTTCATGAGTGTATGGCCATGTAAAGACCACTTGATATGCATGACTTGGAACTAGTCCTTTAGGATCATGCTTCCTGTTGGGATAAATATATGTACTATTAATTCCCACAATAAATTATCAACCAAGGCTCGTAAGCTTCGAGGTGTAGGAACAGGAAACATAGGATTGGAGCCTAATCTAAAGTCGGAAAAACAATATTCAAACCCACATTGCAAGAAATTAATACTAAGGATTCATCACTAGGACATAGGAATAACTTAGTGCTATAAAGGCTTAGATCACAGTCTTTCATGCACTCAGGGTGATGTTTGTGTGATTAATCATGAGTATCTTACTTACATTTTATGTCCTTCAATGATTATTTCCTATAGCGGATACACACTTAAATGCAATAAAAGAAACAAGCAAACGGAAATGAAATTCATGATAGAAACTAACACCTTAGGAAGAATTCCAATGCGGGAAGGAAATATCTCACGAGTTAGACCTTTAATCTGTCTGTTGGTGATTGAATCTATGTGAAATTAAAGTGAAAGGAATGAGAATGCTAAACTAGTGAAGGAATAAAAAATGTTAAACTAGTGCAGAAACAAAGTGCAGGAAATGAAAGAGTTGAAATATGAGTGCAGGAACACAAGAGATCAGAAATAAAAGGTCATTAAGATACGAGAAAACCAAAAAAAAAAAAAAAAAAATTATATCAAAAGGTAATCAAAGTAATCTACAAATGAAACTCACAATAACTAAAAAATGCAATCAAGTTTTTAACTCAGGAATCATTCTTGAAGTCAACACACCATCCACTTGAAACAATGATCAAGGAGAATATGCTGCAAATATACTCTGAATTTTAAATTTAAAAATGGAGAACAAGCATATAATGAACACTCAAGAAGATGAATGAGGAGAGAGGTGGTGTTTATTTCTATATTTGAGGATTGTATGCATAGGATGATTCTTGTAAAACAAAAAGATTCTTAAAATAGAAAGAAGCATAGAAGAGATGAAAGAATGGGTTGAAAGTGACTTTGATTCTCCATGGTTTAGATGACTGACTTAAAGGGAAAAGATCCTTCATAAAGAATCAATGATGGAATGAGGTGAAATACCTTCTTCAATCAATACCTATATATAATTTCAAATCTGATATGAGTGTATTTAATTGACAGAGGATATATATTTTATTAATGGAAAGAGTGTTGATGAATATGGAATAGATGAAGGACTGCATCTATTACAAAAATTTGGCATATAGCATTTGCAGGGGTTTCTCAGTTCTTTGATTCTCCACTAGGGTTTTATGAGTTGGATGGTAGTGACCTCCTCTGTAGCTCTGCGCACTTCTGCGCAAGAGCTCGACCCTCACCCGATCTCTCCCTCCAGGCGCTCCTTCGTTAGACGCTCGGGCGACCCCTCTAGCTCCCCGTATGGAGATCCTCCCTCCTTCATTCAGTCGTCTCCAGTAGAAGTGATAGGCGCGTCCTCTGCTGCGCCATTGATACCCTCTCCAACCTCCTTCAAATACGCGGTCCAAGGACGCTCTTCTGGATTTTCCCTTGTGGACCGTGAAGCTCTAGATCCAGTGATCCCTGTACCTCAGGAAGCGGCGGTTCGAGAGGGTTTTTTTAGATCTAATTCTCTGTTTTGTAGGTTTAACAGCTTATGGCCTCGCCTGGTGGATCTGCATTCTTGAATTGCTTCAAATTGGACTCCTCTCCTCAAAAACGAATCTCATGTTCGCCCGTGTGTAAAGGTTTCTTCGTAGTGATTTTTGCCTCTGCTAAAGATAGAGATTTGATCTACAGTTTTGGGCCTTGGTTCTGGGGCAGGTCGGGTCTGTCTTTGCATCTCTGGACCCCTACTTTCGACCCCTCCTCAGCTTCCATCCCTACGGCCCCCGTGTGGGTAAGGCTCCCTGGTCTACCTTTTCATTTTTTGGGTGATTCCTCTCTTAGCCATATTGGAAATGCTCTTGGAAAGTTTCATAGTAGCAGTACGGAAACTAAATGTGGCTTCACTACCTATGCACGGATCTATGTAGAGATGGATTTCAATAAAGGATTCCCAGTGAAAATCACTCTTCAAGGGATTAATTATTCATGGACGCAGAAGCTCGACTATGAGAATCTTCATTTTAGGTGCAGAAGTTGTCCTGAAACAGGGCACTTAGCCAGCAAATGTCAGAAAATCCATGAGAAAAAGAGGAACTCAAAGAACCAATGCAAACCCACATGGTGGGTAGGATCTCTTCCTGAGCATCAAAGCATAGAACCGGCTAATGATACCTCAAGCGAGGAAGATACAGAGATTGTACCACAGAAAACGGAACAAGTCACCTCTGTTCAAGAGCAAGAGCCTCCTTCCCCTAAAAAGCCCAAGGGGAAGGCCTAGGCAGAAACTGATCCAACCAGAATGCCAGGCATTTCACAGCCCGAACACCAGATTTCAAGTTGGGCCGACTTAGCAGATGAAGAAGACCCCGACTTAACTGATGAAGAAGGCCCTCCAATACCGAAGGAAATCCAATCTCATCAAAGCAAAGAATGGAAGACCGTGCCAAAAAGGAAAAAAAAAACCTTCAAGTCAGAAGGGATGTAATGACCCGCAGTCAAACTGGGTCACTGAAATAGTTGGGTTTTTCAAGATCACATGTTATTTCTATTTTAGTTTACTTAGGTTTGGCCCTATGATTTTCCAGGAAACTTTCAGGTGAAACAGGGATGGAACATTTGCTGAAACACAGTGTTGTAACATATGCTGAAACACGGTGCTGGAACATATGCTGAAACACAGTGCTGGAACATATGCTGAAACACAATGCTGGAACATATGCTGAAATAGTGTTGGAACATATGTAGAAACACCACTGACAGTGCTGAGACTTATGCTGAAACAGTTACTGGAGTTTCGGCATTTAAATTTATTTCAGTTCTTTTAGAAGGCGAACATGAACTAGATCAGTTCACAAGTCTATAGCTATAGAAGTAGAATGGTTCAGAAAGACAGGCCCGAAGAAATTCGAGGCCATTTATTAATCGAATATGTGGAAAGTCCACCCCATTAATATAATCTATAACCGTTTCTATATAAAAAAAGTATGGAATAGATCATATAAATATGGTAGAAGGGTATGTTCTTAATCAATTCATGCAAGTGGGATGAGGTTGCAAATATATGGATGAATGTTTTTTTTTTTTCTTTTGATTGTTTTATACACACATACAAAATAATACATAAATGCTACTATACAATAGCGTACTTGTAAAGCAGAGTAACAAAGCATATTTAAAACAAAAATTAGATGACTCAATGGAACAATCAATAAAATTGCATAAATGAAATGGAATTTATCAAAAATAAGAATTTATCCTGAGTATCTAATCAACTTGATTTCTTTTACTATATTCAAATTCATAAGGCTAAATTGGAAATCTGGAAATGCAGCTAATTGAGTTCAAATCTATTAAGCAAATTCAAATAATACAAAAAATCAAAGAAAAAATGATAACTAACCAAGTATAAATAGCAACATGCTTACCAAGTTGAGGGACCCTTCCCAACTGGTAATTTTTGGAAAAAGAAAATCATGTTGGCAAGTTTATAAGAAAAGTGTGATTGTCATTGATGGCAAGAACAACAACAATGATGGCATGATTACAGGTAGAATATGCCAAGCGGGCACCAGAAGTCTTTTGGGAAGACGCGGAAGAGAAAGCTCAAGAAGCTCAGAAGAGATAGTGTCGAGTTGCATGCAGAGTGCAAGCGTGCGCCAGGACTGAGGTTAACTTCATTGCCAAATATCAGGAGAGATAGTGTTCTAAGACATGCAGATGAGATCCCATACATCAAGACTCTCAAAATAATCAAAGGTCGTGGCCTTTGACACTTAGAGGTTTGAGAATGCCAAAGCTCAAGAGGAGGAGTGACAATGACTGTTGGATCGAGCACTGTGAATGATCTGGGCTGTCAGATCAGATTCCATATATGAGGAACAAGCGCACATAGAAGAGGAGAATAGATCTCAGCCATTAGATCTGAGTACCTGGACCAACAGTCATTGGCTCCCAAGGAAAGTGCACGAGACAAGTTTCGAAGTCATCGAAACCGTCCATCGTCAGGGTTGACAGGAGGCAGCAGATCCGGGAGTTCGATGAATCAAACTTCTAAATATTTGCAATGGATAGAGTGGAGTCTATCCTAGCCATTGATTCTAGGAAGGACATGTGCCGAGAGATCATCATTTCGCTGACTCGCGAACTGGAGGAGTCAAAGGTGAGAGTTGGAGGAACTCGGGAAATGTGAATTAGCAAAATGATTTGGACCATTGGATCCCTGCATGAAAGCGTCTTGGTTCTGAGGCCGTATGAGTTTAGGGATTTGATTGTATAACTTGTTGAAATGAAATTTGAAGAACTTGATGGTTTCACCATCCTTATAGGTAACGTTATTATACTCTCTCGACTTCTCGGTTGGTCTTTTAGATTGCCCATAAATGGATCAGAACCAATATATTAACTCCTCCCAAGTAGACATAATCTTACAAGGAAGGTCAAAGAAGTCGGTTGTAGCCTTTCCTTCCAAGGAATTTAAGAATAAGTGCATGAAAGTATCATTGTAATTATCCCCTATGTTATGACAAGCATTAGAAAATGCCACCAGGTGTTTGTTTGTATTGATAGTGTTATTTCCTGAAAACCTAGGAAGATGCTCTTTAAATTTAGGGAGTGGACGAGTAGTGGGTGCTAGGTTAAGAGGAGAGGACACATGCCATGGTGTGGTTGTGGCGTCTTCTTCAAACTAAAAAATCCCATACTTTTTAATGACTTTGGCATGATTTGTGGTATATTGGACGGGGATATGGTGGCTATATAAGCTACCAATCACTAATGATGATGAAGACTGATAATATGCAACACTTCCAGTGCCATCGGAACCCCCACTAGATGACATCTTCTGGATGATAGATGAGGGAAATAAAGACGAACTGGATGAATCAGATAAATTTATCCTTAGATCACTTTGTTGGGCAGATAACACAACGTTTCTTCTTCCTATTTCAGTAATAGGGTTGATTTCAGGTGACAAGCCTCTTCTTCTTCGAGAAGCACAAGAGTCTAAGGACATGAAATAAGGCCAAAACTTGAAGAAACAAAAGGGTTACTATTGATTTCTAGGTTGTCTACATCTAGCTTCCAATTGTTCTTGAGAACTAATATCTCGTTCAACTGCTGCCCAAGAAAAGTTAAGCTCAACATGCATATTGACAGTGTCTAATATGGTATTAAACAGATTCAAAGCAATGATGGTCTGATCTTGAAGACCGGGCTCAATATTGGGCTACCTTGCAACAGGAACAATCATTAAGAATAAAACATTCAAAGAATCAATATCAGAAAAGAAATATATATCGATGAAAATCGAGTATAAAAATTAACCAGAGAGATATCAAAGATCTCCCAGTATGGTCTCCAAATAAATGTTGAGAAAAAGATATGAAATGATATTACTCAATCATTTTCAGATTCTACTTGGCTAAATAAAAATAGACAGGAATCTCACCCTATGTTTATAGCCAACAAAAATAACATCCTAAATCACAAGTATTAATTACCAGTGCTTAGGCTAGTCTTTTATCAATAAAAGATTGCTGAAAATTTACTTTTTATGTAATTTTCTGAATATAACAGTTTCTGAAATATGTGTAAATATAGAATTAAAGAAACCAAGATGATAATAAAGATAGATGATACATAAAAAAATCCTTTATTTCATTCCATTTCACCAAAGAGTCATTTTCATTACAAAATATCATACAAAAAGTTTGGACCAAAGTCAAACTTAGACATCCCCGATGGAACATACAAAAGGAGCTCTGAAAAAAAACCAAAACTGAACTCTAAAAGCTGGATCAACTTGCCATAGATTTTTCCCACTCGACTCTACACAATAGCCTTTGTCAGTCATGAAAACCAATTCACAAATAGACAAGTATACATAGACGATCAAAGATAGATCAATACCTCTGAAAAACAAGTGTCTGAATGATGTAATTCAGATCTAAATATTGTTGTGTACAATACAACCCTACTATCATAAAAGAGAATTAGGCTTGTGATGAATAAATGAATGAATGAAAATTGAACTATCTCAAAATAAAATTAAAGAGCAAACCTTAGTATGCTTCTGCTTCTATCATCTATGTACCTCCCTTTCCTTTTTCCTTTAAACAAATTAGAGTTGGTTGAAGTAGTTGAACCAACTCATTAGCTAAGTTAATTAAAAGACTCAACCAAATTTTAGTTAGGGGGAAAAGTAATAATCATAATAAGGGTTATAATAAATAATAACTAGTAGGTGGGACCCCTTGTGACTCCCCTTAGCTCTTAACAATCATAACATAACTAGTTAGTTAAGCAAAACACACCTCCTTGTGACTCCCATCATCATATCAACATTTGACAATTTATCTCATGATATTTGAAATTATTTTCAAAAAAAAAATTACTCATATATTCCAAAATAAAACGTGTTGTCCAAAAACTTTTGAAGTCAACTATTATCAACAATAGATAAAATAAAAACTCAAAAACCATATTTCCCACCGTGGGATGCAGTCTTTTATTGATTTTGTTGTCACCATTCAATTTTCCTAAATTTTCCTTTGGCTACACTGAAACTTTAGGACTAATCTCGTTGATCATGTGGGAACATTTGTCCCTCAAATGCATCCGGGAAGACACAAATTTATTAGATCCATTGGATGGGGAAGAAGGGGCAGTATTGGATTTTCGTTTTTCATTGGCATGGTGAGCCTCAACTTTCAACATTTTGCTAGCATGAGAGGACTGCACTGGTGAGTGGGGGGTAACTTGGACAATGGTTTTAATAGGAGGAGGAGAAGGTAAGGATAAATTAGGCCAGCCACGATGTTGGGATACTGTCAGGTGGAAAATCTCTTGCCATCCATCATTTTTCAGGAACCTTGGGTTGCAATGAGATGTGAGGAGGCACATGAATACCAGGGGCTTGTGGAACTTGGAAAGGAAGCCTTTCTGGCCTAGGTTGGACCACTCCTTGCCCAATCCAATTGAAAAATATGGCCTGAAACAACTGGCCAATCTCTTGTGAGTCAACATCAAAATCTATGGAGAACATTGGCCTTCTTGGGCCTCTGTTCCAATTACCTCTCCCTCATTTTCCTCGGCCATGGATACCTCGACTTAAAAAACTCATTCCTACATTCATGATTGATTAGAAAATAGTCTTTTAAATAAGTATACATGACAACTCTTAAAAATATGAAATATATTTGGCTCAGCAATGTATGAGACTCATGCAATCCAATCCATACAAATTGTTTAACTATTTATCAATGAGCAAGGGGTGAATAAAGGATCTCGAGATAAGTTAGGGGTTTGTATTTATCGAAACATGATATGATGAGGGGGGGAAAATATGGTTACTTCTCAAAGATAACAACAATCAACTGAAAACCAAAGAAAACATCACTATAATTCAACCAAGACACTGCGCGCCTGTATAGTGAACAGGTGCGCATGTCTGCGCGCCTATGGGTGGTAAAACCGCACCTTTGAGGCAAGGTTTCCTGGTGAAAAATTAGCTTATTTGATGTATTGGGTGATTTCCTAAGCTAATATAGGACTTTGGGTTGTGTGCATGTGTCGAGCAGTGACCATGGATGTGCGGTGGCACGAGCGGGACTGGTCGCAGCTGCGAGAGGATGTGGCCGAGGTGAGGCCTGCAGTCTGAGCATATTTAGAAGCCAGTGGGTTGCTAAAGTTTTTTGATTGCTCTTTGATACGGTCGCAGGAGTATTTCCTCCGGTTCTTGATTGAGATGTGGATCCCAGATCGACACTGCTTCCTCGTGCGAGGAGAGCAGGTCGCCTTCACTACGGTGGAGGAAATCTATTTCTTGATAGGGCTCCCCTTCCGGGGAACACCATTGCCGGCAGATCCTGTGCTGCTGAGGGACAATCATTTGGAGACAGTCGTCGAGCGATACTGCTCAGGCGATCACTATATGACTGGGTCGGCAGTGAGAATCAGTGGGATAGATGTCCTGCTGCATCGTTTCATAGCAGCGATGATAGTCCGAGTGTACGGGTCCCGAGTGCCCCATCGGATTAGTGGTGGGGAGCTGATTTTGATGGAGAGGGTGGTGGTGGGCCGTGAGCGGTTCGCCTGGGGTCTGACCCTTCATGCACGGATGATCGCGCAGTTGGACCGGTGTCGGTCCACAGGCACCAGGGAGTTCGCATTTGGCTCCATCCTGGTGGCCTTTTTCTTGGAGAGGGTGCCGATGCTGAGCCCGAGGGTGCTACTGGAGGTACCCGGGGTACGAGAGCCATGCTTGAGGCGGTGGTCACAGATTTTGGTTCTCCATGGTGGTGGTGAAGGCGGGCACTATTTTACTACACAGGCAGCACAGATATGGCGGTAGATGCCGCAGGTTATACTCTAGTTTCCCTATGCTGGGGTGGACTTCTGGGGTGACCCGGAGATGGTATTGCCTCCTGGGGAGGTTTTTGATCATAGAGGTACGCTGTGTATTTATATGTTTTTGTGATTTTTGATATACTAGTGCATATGTTTGATGTATAGACACTGATACCATTTGTTGTTGCTTGTTTGGTGTATGTGCAGATTTGGCACCTCGCGGGCGGGAGGTGGAGTTGTACATACCACCGGTACATCCAGAGGGGAGACCGCCATGTGGAGAGAGACGCGAACGGGATGAGGCTGCGGGGCGACCGACAGATGCGGCGAGGAGGTGCCGATTTGATGACCCTGGTGCAGGGCCATCTCATGCCCCTCCGGCGGCAGCCAGAGGGGAGTTGGATGATATCTTCCGTCGGTTTGAGACGGTGCTATGGGACGTGCCTGAGGGCATGCGGATCCGTATCCAGGACGAGGAGTTCCTGGAGCAGTGTATCGGGTTACCTCCACCATGGTGGTCTATCATGCGACGAGCAGCTATGCTCGCCGCCATAGCTAGTGGACGCCTGCCACTGGGGCAGGAGGGTCCTGTAGGTGTGCCACCACCACTGCCTAGGGCAGGTAGGGGTGGGCCACCACCTCCTCCTGAGGGAGGGGCGGCTGGGGGTGCGATAGAGGCCCCCTGATTGTATGTACTTTGTACACTATTTTTGATAGGCTGGTGAGCCGATTTTTGTACCATGATGTGGCACAGGCCTGCGGGCCAATGTATTTTTGTATATGTAAACATTTGGATGGCCTAAGAGGCCCATATATATATATATATATATGAGTACACATGTTTTTTGGATCCAAATGTGTTTTTACATATGTTGTTTTGTGTTGATGTTGATGATGTTGATGCTATCTATATGCTGTGACAGGTTTATATGAGATGTTTTATGTATGTGTAGTTTGATGTGATATATGCCAATATAGAACCATGTTAGCTATTTCATCTGTTGTTTGATTCAATTCCCTGGGAATGTGTGTAAATTTAATGGAATCAAAATGTCGAGATAATAATCTAACCTGCAGGTATTTGCGAAAGAGGCACGGATCGCGTACACGGTACACATTGTTAAGTTGGAGAACGACTAGTTGAGAGTCGAGGAGAACGCTAAGGTGACGAATATGGTGATGATGGGCGTCGGTCAGGAGGCCAATGACAACAGTGTATTCAACTTGGTTATTGGTTGTTGGTCCTAAACAGATGCCACTGGAATGTAGAATTTCATGTGAAGGGGTATAGAGAGCCCAAGCAGCCGAATCGAGATTTTGTGTCCAACGGCTGGCGCCGTCGGCGTACCCAATGTGGTAAGCTGGTGGATGAGTCATCTGTCAATAGCTCAAAGGATAGTTTATATGGGGGGAAAAAAGATTAAAAACGCTATAAAAGAAAAAAAATAACCTAAAGTAGCCTGACTACGTTTAAGCATAAAATTTCTTGAGGTATAACCCATTGACGGGTTCTTTGAGCGTGAGGCCTTCGGGGGAGGCCAGGATGTATGCGCCTTTGGTGAGACAATGTTGGATGATGTAAGGGCCATGCCAAAGTGATTCGA
>ML778779.1:387138-408319 GCA_009831015.1 Picea engelmannii | reverse complement strand
AGTAGCTAGGATAACAACAATCCATTAAAATCAGTGTATGTAGTATAGCATATAGCATGGTTTAGTTTCTTCCCTTTGATTTTATATTTCCTTTTTCCTTTTTCTAATTGCTTGTATATGTTATTGCTAACATGTTTATTGTGTAGGTCTCCTAATAATAGATCCCAATAACAGATAGCAGTGATAGCAAGGATAACATAGGTTGTTGTAAAATAAAACTTGATCCTAGAGAAGCATAAAAAAATAGAACATGCCTTCTCAATCACCAATAAACCAATATTATATCTCCATGTTGTTAATGTTTAAGCCATTCTTATATATGGTTGCATTTCATTAGATAACAATAGCATAATCCAAGATCACTGAGAAATACACAATCACAAGAGACACAACATTTATCCTGGGAAACCCTCTAGGGGAAGAAAACCCAGCAAAACTTCCTTAATATAGATAGTCAATACAATGCCAAGAGATCTCTATGCTAAAACAAAAAGTCCTCTCCAAGATATGTGCCATTCTCTCTCTCCTTTGTCGGTAACAAATCAGAACTTGTCTCTCAAACTGAGCAAGTGAGTTCTATTCAAATGAGGTGCTAGCTTCCTTTATTTATACAAGTTCTGGCACGTGTGAAGTGTCTCTTTACTGGCAGGGTCAACTTCTCAATCTGGGTGGGTAAACCCACCTTTATTATATTTCTGGGTCTCTTAATTAACTGTTGGGGCTGACTTCTTATTCTTCCAATTACAATTGTCTTTTGACCAATCCGCAAAAGGGGATTTGGTCCCATTACAATATCCGACATGATCAATCCACAATGGGGATTGATCCTATGAATAAAATATCAATAATAATAAGAATACTCTTTGAAGTTACATTATTTCAACACTCCCCCTTAACAAGAAGGGTATTCTTTAGCAACATCATGCGAGAGAGAGAGGATAGAATCATCAACAACATTAGGTGGGAGGATAACATCATCAATATCATCTTGGCTAGCGTATCTATAAATCATCGGAAGTTTTCTTCATCGGCAACATCGTCATTCTCGAAAGAATGCCATCATCATCTGCATCAATATGTATCAGTATAAAAAAATGATACCTCATCACAACACTAGGCTGGCCCATCACAGTACTAGACTGGCTCTATGTCACAGTTGTTAAGTTGGTAGCTTAGTGCAAGTCACATATTGCTTTACGTCTAACAACTGGGTCAGAAGCAAGGAACACATCATCTTGCTTTACGTCTAACAACTAGGTCAGAAGCAACAAATCATCTTGCTTTACATCTAACAGCAAGGTCAGAAGCAAGGAACACACACATCATCTTTCTTTACATCTAACAGTGAGGTCAGAAGCAAGGAATCATCTTGCTTTACGTCTAACAGCAAGGTTAGAAGCAAGGAACACACACATCATCTTGCTTTACATCTAATAGTGAGGTCAAAAGCAAGGAGTCATCTTGCTTTACGTCTAATAGCAAGGTCAGAAGAAAGGATTCATCTTGCTTTACGTCTAATAGCGAGGTCGGAAGCAAGGAACACACACATAATCTTGCTTTATGTCTAACAACAAGTTCAGAAGCAAGGAATCATCTTTCTTTACATCTAACAGCGAGGTTAGAAGTAAGGAACATCTTTCTTTACATCTAACAACTAGGTCAGAAGAAAGGAACACATCACATCTTGCTTTACGTCTGACAGCTAGGTCAGAAGCAAGGAACATCATCACATCTACTCCCCCTTTCGAGGAAGGTCCTTTCGGACTATACCAATATTATCTCAAAAGTGTTCAAACTTTACATGAGATAGAGGTTTGGTCAACACATCAGCAACCTGTTCATCCGTGCTAACATATAGGAGCTTCAAGGATCCTCTCTGCACCATGTCACAGATGTAATGATAATGAATCTCTATGTGCTTCGACCTGTCATGGAATACATGATTCTCTGTCATCTTTATGCAGCTCTGGTTGTCACATAGTATCGTGGTTGCTTCCATTTCTAGGTCAAATAGACTAGTTAGCAACTTTCAAAGACATATAGCTTCGCAGCTAGCAGAACATGCGGCAATGTACTCTGCTTCCACTGTGCTCAGAGAAATATTGGACTGCTTCCTACTCTGCCATGAGATCATGGTTGATCCCAAACTGAAACAGCATCCGGAAGTGCTTTTTCTGTCAGCAACACTTCCTTCCCAATCTGAATCAGTGTATCCACTCAATGTGAAATTATGATCTCCATCATAACTGAGACCATAGTCTAATGTACCTTTAAGGTACCTCATCACATGTTTTTCAACCACTAGGTGAACATGTATGGGTTCTATCAGAAACTGACTCAAGGTGTTCACGACAAAATAAATGTCTGGTCTGGTGTTCGTCAGGTACATCAGTGATCCAATAATCTATCTGTACAGTGTGGCATCTATCAAGTCTGACGAAGTATCAACCAACAGCTTTAGCTTTGCTTCCATGGGTGTATTCATGGGCTTGCATTCCAACATGTCGAATCTCTTCATGATTTCAAATGTGTACTTCCCTTGGTTAAGGAATATCCTCTCTGGATTCTACCATACCTCAAGACCTAGGAGATAGTGCATTAGGTCGAGGTCTTTCATTTCAAATTCTGAGGCAAGTCTCTTTTTACATTCAACAATGAGATTTTCTTCTCCAGTTAAGAATAATTCAGCCACATATAGCAGTAAGATTACAGGCTCATTATTCATAATTTTGAAGTAGGGATTTGAGTCTGCTTTACTCTTGGTAAAGCATAAGCTTGTTAAGAAATTGTCTATACAGCCATACCAAGCTCTAGGAGCTTTCCTCAATCCATATAAGGCTTTCTTCAATCTGTATACATGAGACTTCCTGTCTTCTACCTCAAATCCTTGAGGTTGCTCTATATACACTTCCTCTTCAATGAAACCATTTAGGAAAACTCTATTCATGTCCATCTGGTGTAGCTTCCACTTCATCTTAGCTACAAGAGCTATGATGGTCCTGATCAAAGTGTATCTAGCTACAGGAGCGAATGTCTCTTCATAGTCAATGCCTTCCTTCTGGGAAACGCCACGAGCGACAAATCTTTCTTTATATTTCTCAATACTTCCATTAGAAGCATGTTTTATTTTGAAGAGCCATCTGTAGGATACCCCATCTTTATTCTTCGATCTAGGAACTATTTCCCATACTTCATTCTTCATTATGGATTGTTATTCCTCTGTCATGGCATCTGCCCATTGTTTTCTCTGAATGGCTTCTTCAAAGCAGGTAGGCTCCTCTTCTAGGAAATCATACATCAAAGTCGTATAACTAGAGAATGGATTTGGTCTTTTCACCTGTCTCGTGGTTCCTTGGGGAACATCATACTTCTCTAAATATTGAATAAGCTCTCTAGTCCAAGATGGCTTTATTTTATGGAGGATCGTCATCTGAGGAGGTTATTGTACTTCTACTATATCATGGTCTTCTAGAAGTTCCTCATCAGGGGAAGTTACAATTTCCCTCACTGGTTTTGCAGCTCTAGGAACCTCCCTCATTGTGGTATTGGGGATTACAGGTTCCTCTTCATATACCTGTTCAAGCTGGCACAGTTTATATTTCTTGAGCACTGGATATTCATCAAAGGTCACATCCCTGCTGATCTCAATGTGGTGTTGACCTGGTATATAGATTCTGAAGGCCTTGGAGACCTCACAGTATCCCACAAATATTCTCTTCTTTCCTTAAGGGTCCATCTTGTTTCTCTTTTCTTTAGGTATATTATTAAACACTAGACAACCAAATATTTTGAGATGGCTTACTCTGGCTTCTTTCCAGTGAACATCTCTTCTGGTGTCTTGAGCCCAAGTGCACTATGGGGCAATCAGTTCTGCACATAAACAACTACCATTGTTGCTTCTGCCCATAAGCACATAGGAAGATCTTGATCATGGATCATAGTCTTCAAAGCTTCCAATATGGTTATGTTCTTCCATTTAGCTACACCGTTTTGTTGGGGATCTTGATCCCAACATATTTGCAAAAGTTCACGAACTCTTTTGAGGTATATTCTCCTCCATTATCTGACCTGAGTATCTTAATCCACTAATGGAGGATGATGGAATTGGGCCACATACATTTGAATGAATGAGTTCAAGGACTCCTTCTGCCTTGCTGTCCCTCTTTGGAAATGGCTTCTTGATGTTCTTCACTTGTGCACATCCATTGCATACGCCTTCATGGTCACCTATGAGTTCTGGTAAACCTATGACCGATTTGCATATGTATGGTAGTGCCTTGTAGTTGATGTGAGATAATCTTCTATGCCAAGATTCTTCAATGGCGTGGGTCATGGCAGCTTCCGATCGGCCCTTTAGCTCATGAAAGTCACCTTCTTCTCTTCCAATGATGATTGCTTCATTTATGGTCTCTTCTTTAGCACGTTGCCTTCTGCAACCTTCACTATAGCTTCCTCAGGGTTATTACATGTGATCTAGAGCAAGGTCAACAAAACAAAAAGAAAGAATAATATCCCTCTGATAATATAAAGCAATAGCACAAATAATCATCATAGTAGCTCCTTTAGATCTATCACTTATAATTTATCTGAAGCAAAGATTAAAGGTAAGGAATACAATACAAAATGAGGTCAACACACTCATAGTGTTGTGACCAAGCATTCTTTCATGGAAACATGAAACTAACACACGAGGTTTATCCTAGAGGAGGTGTTAGTTGTATCAAGCAAAGTATTTACCTCTATATGCTCACATGCTATCAAATATAATACTTTACGACGACTGCTATTTCAAATATAGTCATCAACTTGTCAAGTGTACCTTTTAATCTTGATTAATCAAACTTGGATCCTTGTCCTCAAGAATGAGTGTTTGCTTTTCTTCCAGGTCTCCTTCACTCAAGTGATGAGTGATTTCTTCAACATGTCTATTGTACTAAGACAATACGCTATCTTGATAGAAGGTTAGGTTAGAGGATAAGCTCTATGATCAATTTTTCATCCTTCTAATAATTTGATCATAGCTTCAACATGCAACATTGATCAAGATAATTTCATGACAAATAGATGCATATTAGAATAATCACACCTGGGTTGCATCATTCCTCTGAATCTGTTGGATCTTGAGATCCTTCTGGATCCATGGAAAGAGATCTCTTCTCCTGCAAATACTCTTTAGGGTTTAACCATTAAACATATGTGAGTACATACCTCTGATATCATTTGTAGGTGGTGACACCATCTGGAAGAAGCGGTAATAATTACCAACTCTTTAAAAACTTCAAGGGTGACTGCAACTGGTAGTACGGTTACAACTGCAACTGCAACTTAGGGTTTTATGAGGAAACCCTAATTTTTGAAACTTCAAATTTTGAAATTCTGATCCAGGGAATAGATGCGTTGAGCTGAGGCGAGTATGTTGATGTACTCAGAACTTCAAAAATCCAACTTTTACCCCCTCAAACTTGATCTGCGGATTTATGTACTGGTGCTTCTGGTACTTCTGGTACTCTGGTTTTCTAGTTTTTTGGCACTTTGTGAAACTAGGGTTTCACTTTCCGAGAGATCCAGCCACTGAAAAGGTGCATTAATGATTCCAAATTGATCCTTAGGGGAGAGCGCAACTTTCTAGATAGTTTTAGGACTGAAACGGTTCACTTTTGAAAAAACCTAATTTGTAGGTACTGCAACACTGATGCTTTTCCTCTTGCGAAATATGCTTCCTTCTGCTTCGCTCTGATACCATGTTAATGTTTAAGCCATTATTATAGATGTTTTCATTTGACTAGATAACAATAGCATAATCCAATATCATAGAGAAATACACAATCACAAGAGACAACATTTATCCTGGGAAACCCTCTAGGGGAAGAAAACCCAACAAAACTTCCTTAATATAGATAGCCAATACAATGCCAAGAGATCTCTATGCTAAAATAGAAAGTCCTCTCCAATATATGTGCCACTCTCTCTCTCCTTTGCCGGTAACAGATCGGAACTTGTCTCTCAAACTGAGCAAGTGAGTTGTGTTCAAATGAGGCGCTAACCTCCTTTATTTATACAAGTCCTGTGTAAGGTAGCTAGAGAGGTAGTGGGGGGGCCCAAAAGGCCCATAGTGATAATAGTGGAGGTCATTCAATGTAAGGTGGACTAGGTCCACTATATTATTAAATAAGGCCCACTATGGTAGTTAGATATAATAAATGGGTAATTAGATATAATTAATGTAAGAGGGCTTCTTAGAAGGTTCTACTTCTAGAAGATTCATCCTCTAGAATGTTCTTAGGAGATGATAGCACTATATAAAGGGGTTCAAGAAATGTAATGAGACATGAAGAGAAATATTGTATTTGCAGTGGTAGCTCAACAGGAGGATGCCCCCGCGAAGAGGCAAGTGAACAGGAGAGGATCCCTTCCATAATAGGATCCATTGTATGGTGTTACCTTTAGAAAAAAGAGGGCCGCGACATTCTCGAAGTTTTCGGTATATTTCTGTGAAAAATTTGCAGAAAAGAGTTATATATTTGAGTTCCTCTCAGAAGAACACCCAATTTGAAAAAAAAAATCGTCTGAAATGGACTCCGGGAAGTCAAGATATTGAAGTTTTAAAATCTACAAATTTTCAGGATTTTTTCAGCAGATGACGACGATAATTTTTTTATTTATGTAGCATCTAGAGGCCTAATTGGCCCAAATAAATTACATATCTGATTTTCTCTCACAATTTCACCCAATTTCAAAAAAAAAATCAGCCAAAATGGAGTTCGGGAAGTGAAGTTATGAGCATTTTAACTTCAACAGGTTTTTAGGGTTTTTCCAGAAAAAGTTGCGATTTTCTGTCATAACTTATTGGATGAGTTCATAGGATGCTCAGATGGATATTTCTTCTCAAAACCTGAAAGAAATTCTTGAATCATTCAAAGTCCAATTGTTTCAAACATTGGATGACATATTGGATGCATTTGTACATGGCCTCACAGACAGCCTCACAAACAGCCTCACAGATGACCTCAATGATAGTTTTCGTAGTATTCAAGATTCATTGAATAACATGCAGGAGAGATTTCTTATGGAGGTCCTCAGGGATGAATATAATTAAGAAATATATGCTTGGCATGATTTTGAGGCACATTGTGATGATTGGTATATGGATAGTTGTCATTTCTGGGATGACAACCACTTTCATATTTTATTTGATGACTCTACTCCACCTTCTGTAGAGAACATCAATGTTCCACATCAGGAGCTAGTTGCCAACGTTCAATCTACATATTCTACAGTGGTATTATTCATTCCAGATTCTGCTACGACCGTTTTCCACTATGTGGATGGATCTTCTTATTTGGATCCACATGGTAGGTGTCAGTCTTTGGAGCATCATTTGGAGTTGGTTATTGGGTTCCAAAATCTTCCACGGGGAGTTCACATGAGCACTTGGACATGGGACTTGGGCTTACAATGGTGGTGGGACTACTTCAGCATGGTGGATTTCCTTTCTACATGGGACCTTGGTTCTTCAGTCTTCTTCAGTATTATGGTCCACAGTTTTCCATGGGAACCTGGTATATGGTTGTACATCAAGCGTTGAGGACAATGCTTTCATAAGGGGGATGGAATGTAAGGTAGCTAGAGAGGTAGTGGGGGGGCCCAGAGGGCCCATAGTGATAATAGTGGAGTTCATTCAATGTAAGGTGGACTAGGTCCACTATATTATTAAATAAGGCCCACTATGGTAGTTAGATATAATAAATGGGTAATTAGATATAATTAATGTAAGAGGGTTTCTTAGAAGGTTCTACTTCTAGAAGATTCATCCTCTAGAATGTTCTTAGGAGATGATAGCACTATATAAAATGGTTCAAGCAATGTAATGAGACATGAAGAGAATTAGTGTATTTGGAGCGGTAGCTGAATAGGAGGACGCCCCCTCGAAGAGGCAAGTGAACATGAGAGGATCCCTTCCATAATAGGATCCATTGTATGGTGTTGCCCTACCTCAAGGGTTTGGTAATAATAAACTCTGGTTTCTTCCATCTTGCTTTGTGGATCTATTGTGTATTCAGTATTTGTGGTGATTATATTTACAGATCTATTCAGGTTCTTAACATTCTGGCACATGTGAAGTGTCTCTTTACTGGCAGGGCCGACTTCTCAATCTAGGTGGGTAAACCCACCTTTATTATATTTCTGGGTCTCTTAATTAATTGTTTGGGTCGACTTCTTATTCTGCCTATTACAATTGTCTTTTGACCAATACGCAAAAGGGGATTTGGTCCTATTACAATATCCGACATGATCACTCCACAATGGGGATTGATCCTATGAATAAAATATCAATAATAATAAGAATACTCTTTACAGTTACATTATTTCAACACATGTAAGCAGTGTCGAAGAGTAGCACAACATCAAATAAGCACCAGACCTAATCTCCAATCTACAAGGGGGTCCCACCTACTAGTATTATTTAGCTTTTATAATAATAAGCTTTAGCAACACTTTGCGGGTAAAACTTTGTTGCGATTTTAATCATCAACACTTACCATCCTGATTGATTTTATCATCTTGAACACTTTTTTCTCCCCCTTTATCTCCAAGAGAGGACACATATGATTCTGGTCGACCAAGTGGGCCTTGAGCCTACCCACTGTTGGATGATGAAACATCATCTTTTTCTTGGTTAGAGGGATCATTCTTATTTGAGTGGGATGTGTCGTCTTGTCTATTTCCCTCTTTTGTTATCTCCTTTTATTCTTTCTATGGTATTACTAGAGTATCCTCATTATTGTAATTTTCATTGATAATAGGGACAACAATATCTTCCCATTTCTCTCCATCATTTGTTATATCAATGACTTAATTTGGTTTTATTGTAGTGGTTGTATTTTCATGGTCATTCCTGAGTTTCTACTCTTTTTCTTCCTTCTCTTTCTTCATTCTCTCTAATTAATCTTTCTTATGTTGTTCTTTTCTTGTCCATGTACCTTTTTTAACTCATCAACCAGTTCCTGGTCCTTATTTGGCTTGAACTCCTCTTCTTGTTGTCAGGTCTGTTCTTCCTATTCTTTCTTCCTCTTTTCCATGGATTCATGTTCCCTTTTTTTTTAATTTTAAGATTTACTTATTTTCTCAACATTTGTTTCCTATACTGCATATTCTTCATCTTTCTTTCTCTATTCCACTTGCAGTATTCTTTCTAATGTTTTTTCATTCATGATGTTTTCTTGTTCTACCTACAAATCTTGTTGTTTCTTCTCTACTATGATCTTTTCCTCTCCTATTTTTTCCCTTTATCGGTCCCTTTGCTAAAACAGAACCCAAGATTCACCATTTTGATTTTCTCTTCTATGGGTAAAGAGGAAAAGATAGTAACATTTGGGTTGTCTCTTAAAGAGGAAAAGATAGTTACGTTTGTGTTGTCTCTTCTCTTTTCCACTTCCTACGAGTATTGGGAATTCTTAGTGAATAATTCATCCTCCCACTTTTCATGAGTGTATGGCCATGTAAAGACCACTTGATATGCATGACTTGGAACTAGTCCTTTAGGATCATGCTTCCTGTTGGGATAAATATATGTACTAGTAATTCCCACATTAAATTATCAACCAAGCCTCGTAAGCTTCGAGGTGTAGGAACAGGAAACATAGGATTGGAGCCTAATCTAAAGCCGGAAAAACAATATTCAAACCCACATTGCAGGAAACTAATACTAAGGATTCATCACTAGGACGTAGGAATAACTTAGTGCTATAAAGGCTTAGATCACAGTCTTTCATGCACTCAGGGTGATGTTTGTGTGATTAATCGTGAGTATCTTACTTACATTTTATGTCCTTCAATGATTATTTCCTATAGCGGATCCACACTTAAATGCAATAAAAGAAACAAGAAAACGGAAATGAAATTCATGATAGAAACTAACACCTTAGGAAGAATTCCAATGCGGGAAGGAAATATCTCACGAGTTAGACCTTTAATCTGTCTGTTGGTGATTGAATCTATGTGAAATTAAAGTGCAAGGAATGAGAATGCTAAACTAGTGAAGGAATCAAAAATGTTAAACTAGTGCAGAAACAAAGTGCAGGAAATGAAAGAGTTTAAATATGAGTGCAGGAACACAAGGGATGAGAAATAAAAGGTCATTAAGCTACGAGAAAACCAAAACAAAATAAATAAATAAAATTATATCAAAAGGTAATTAAAGTAATCTACAAATGAAACTCACGATAACTGAAAAATGCAATCAAGTTTTTAACTCAGGAATCATTCTTGAAGTCAACACACCATCCACTTGAAACAATGATCAAGGAGAATATGCTGCAAATATACTCTGAATTTTAAATTTAAAAATGGAGAACAAGCATATAATGAACACTCAAGAAGATGAATGAGGAGAGAGGTGGTGTTTATTTCTATATTTGAGGATTGTATGCATAGGATGATTCTTGTAAAACAAAAAGATTCTTAAAATAGAAAGAAGCATAGAAGAGATGAAAGAATGGGTTGAAAGTGACTTTGATTCTCCATGGTTTAGATGACTGACTTAAAGGGAAAAGATCCTTCATAAAGAATCAATGATGGAATGAGGTGAAATACCTTCTTCAATCAATACCTATATATAATTTCAAATCTGATATGAGTGTATTTAATTGACAAAGGATATATATTTTATTAATGGAAAGAATGTTGATGAATATGGAATAGATGAAGGACTGCATCTATTAAAAAAATTTGGCATATAGCATTTGCGGGGGTTTCTCAGTTCTTTGATTCTCCGCTAGGGTTTTATGAGCTGGATGGCGACGGCCTCCTCTGTAGCTCCACGCGCTTCTGCGAGAGAGCTCGACCCTCACCCGAGCTCTCCCTCCAGGCGCTCCTCCATTAGACGCTCGGGCGACCCCTCCGGCTCCCCGTCTGGAGCTCCTCCCTCCTCCATTCAGCCGTCTCCAACAGTAGTGGTAGGCGCGTCCTCTGTTGCACCGTTGATACCCTCTTCGACCTCCTTCAAAGATGCGGTCCAAGGCCGCTCTTCTGGATTTTCCCTTGTGGTCCGTGAAGCTCCAGATCCAGTGATCCCTGTACCTCAGGAAGCGGTGGTTCAAGAGCATTTTTTTAGATCTAATTCTCTTTTTTGCAGGTTTAACAGCTTATGGCCTCACCTGGCGGATCTGCATTCTTGAATTGCTTCAAATTGGACTCCTCTCCTCGAAAACGAAGCTCATGTTCGCCCGTGTGTAAAAGGTTTCTTCGTAGTGATTTTTGCCTCTGCTAAAGATAGAGATTTGATCTGCAGTTTTGGGCCTTGGTTCTGGGGTAGGTCAGGTTTGTCTTTGTTTCTCTGGACCCCTACTTTCGACCCCTCCTCAACTTCCATCCCTACGGCCCCCATGTGGGTAAGTCTCCCTGGTCTACCTTTTCATTTTTGGGGTGATTCCTCTCTTAGCCATATTGGAAATGCTCTTGGAAAGTTTCATAGTAGCAGTACGGAAACTAAATGTGGCTTCACTACCTATGCACAGATCTGTGTAGAGATGGATTTCAGTAAAGGATTCCCAGCACAAATCACTCTTCAAGGGATTAATTATTCATGGACGCAGAAGCTCGACTATGAGAATCTTCATTTCAGGTGCAGAAGTTGTCTTGAAACAGGGCACTTAGCCAGCAAATGTCATAAAATCCCTGAGAAAAAGAGGAACTCAAAGAACCAATGCAAACCCACATGGTGGGTAGGATCTCTTCCTGAGCATCAAAGCATAGAACCGACTAATGATACCTCAAGCGAGGAAGATACAGAGATTGTACCATAGAAAACGGAACAAGTCACCTATGTTCAAGAGCAAGAGCCTCCTTCCCCTAAAAATCCCAAGGGGAAGGCCCAGGCAGAAACTGATCCAACCAGAATGCCAGGCATTTCACAGCCCAAACACCAGATCTCAAGCTGGGCCGACTTAGCAGATGAATAAGACCCCGACTTAACTGATGAAGAAGGCCCTCCAATACCGAAGGAAATCCAATCTCATCAAAGCAAAGAATGGAAGACCATGCCAAAAAGGGAAAAAAAAAACCTTCAAGGCAGAAAGGATGTAATGACCCGCAGTCAAACCGGGTCACTAAAATAGTTGGGTTTTTCAAGCTCACAAGTTATTTCTGTTTTAGTTCACTTAGGTTTGGCCCTATGATTTTCCAGGAAACTTTCAGCTGAAACAGGGATGGAACATTTGCTGAAACACAGTGCTGTAACATATGTTGAAACACAGTGCTGGAACATATGCTGAAACACAGTGCTGGAACATATGTCGAAACACAATGTTGGAACATATGCTGAAACAGTGCTGGAACATATGTCGAAACACCGCTGATAGTGCTGAGACTTATGATGAAACAATGACTGGAGTTTCGGCATTTAAATTTATTTAAGTTCTTTTAGAAGGCAAACAGGAACTAGATCAGTTCACAAGTCTATAGCTATAGAAGTAGAATGGTTCAGAAATACAGGCGCGAAGAAATTCGAGGCCATTTTGTAATCGAATCTGTGGCTAGTCCACCCCATTAATATAATCTATAATGGTTTCTGTAAAAAAAAAGTATGGAATAGATCATATAAATATGGTAGAAGGGTATGTTCTTAATCAATTCATGCAAGTGGGATGAGGTTGAAAATATATGGATGAATGTTTTGTTTTTTTCTTTTGATTGTTTTATACACACATACAAAATAATACATAAATTCTACTATACAATAGCGTACTTGTAAAACAGAGTAACAAAGCATATTTAAAACAACAATTAGATGACTCAATGGAACAATCAATAAAATTGCATAAATGAAATGGAATTTATCAAAAATAAGAATTTATCCCGAGTATCTAATCAACTTGATTTCTTTTACTAAATTCAAATTCATAAGGCTAAATTGGAAATCTGGAAATGCAACTAATTGAGTTCAAATCTATTAAGAAAATTCAAATAATAAAAAAAATCAAAGAAAAAATGATAACTAACCAAGTATAAATAACAACATGCTTACCAAGTTGAGGGACCCTTCCCAACTGGTAATTTTTGGAAAAAGAAAATCATGTTGGCAAGTTTATAAGAAAAGTGTGATTGTCATTGATGGCAAGAACAACAACAATGATGGCATGATTACAGGCAGAATGTGCCAGGCGGGCACCAGAAGTCTTTTGGGAAGATGCAGAAGAGAAAGCTCAAGAATCTCAGAAGAGATAATGTCGAGTTGCACGCAGAGTGCAAGTGTGCGCCAGGACTGAGGTTAACTTCATTGCCAAATATCAGGAGAGATAGTGTTCTAAGACATGCAGATGAGATCCCACACATCAAGACTCTCAAAATAATCAAAGGTCGTGGCCTTTGACACTTAGAGGTTTGAGAACGCCAAAGCTCAAGAGGAGGAGTGACAATGACTGTTGGATCGAGCACTGTGAATGATCTGGGCTGTCAAATCAGATTCCATATATGAGGAACAAGCGCACATATTAGAGGAGAATAGATCTCAGTCGTTAGATCTGAGTACGTGGACCAACAGTCATTGGATCCCAAGGAAAGTGCACGAGACAAGTTTCAAAGTCATCGAAACCATCCATCGTCAGGGTTGACAGGAGGCAGTAGATCCGGGAGTTCGATGAATCAAACTTCTAAATATTTGCAATGGATAGAGTGGAGTCGATCCTAGCCATTGATTCTAGGAAGGACATGTGGCGAAAGATCATCATTTCGTTGACTCGTGAACTGGAGGAGTCAAAGGTGAGAGTTGGAGGAACTCGGGAAATGTGAATTAGCAAAATGATTTGGACCATTCGATCACTGAGGATTTTGGACCATTGATATGGCATGACAAAGAATGAATTTTGAGTTCTCGAAGAAGAGATATAGACCGTTGAAATATGAAAGATTGTGGGTCATTGTTCTGGAGCTGGTATCGAGAAATCGTGAGTCAAAGAAAGGATGTGCTCAAACCTTTGAAGTCGCGAAACGCAAAATCACGATTTTATCGCAGCCATCGATCAAAGGGAGAGATCTCAACCATTGATTTGATATGGAGTATTTCAGATTTCACGAGGTTGGAGAATCGAGGCAACTCCTAGCTGAATCTACGAAATGTGAAGTTGTGAAAATATTTGGAACATCGGATTACAAAGGATTGTGGGTCATTGGTCTAACGCAATCACGAGTTCGGTAATCGAAAGAAGGGAGGTGATCCAAACTTCACCATCATGAATCATGAAGTCAGAAACACGAAAAATGAGATCTCAACCATTGAATCACGGAGAGATCTGGACCGTTGATATGGAAAGTGTAGTTTCAGAAGTGAGGCATGTGATCACAGCCATGGTCACATTGATGAAGGTTAAGGAAGGATATAGCATTGCTAGGATCCACCTCAGAGTTTCACGAGTTGGGAAAATCAATATGACTCGCAGTCGACATCACGAAACGCGAAATCATGAAACGACTATTGGTTCGATGTATGGTCATCGTTAGTGGTCACGTGAAAGGAAGGGGATTAGCAAGAAGAGATAGCACCCACTATGAATTTTTTCTCAAGATGAGAAAAGGCGCCAAAGGGGTGAATGCGCATAGGTTTTCTCAGTAACTGCCAGAACAAAGTGATTGCATCTGGAAGAGAATTCGAGGAGCAGTAGGGTGACTTCCAGAGGAGACGAAGAGTGTCGAGGTAACTACCAGGGGAATGCAGACTCATCATAAAGACAATTGACATATGGAAAAGCGTTGAAGTCTGTAACTGTAACAGAGAGGACAAGATCAATTGTAACAGAGAAGATGAAGGGTCACACTGCCATAAACAGGCAAAGAATCTCAGGAACGACCACTGATGACGAATAATCTCATCATAACAGTCATTCATGAAGAACAGATTCATCATGATCGCCAGAGACAATGAATAGTTAGGTGCATGATCTGGCAGAGGACTTGGCATGATAAATATATGCTAAACAAAGAAGATATGGTTGCTACTATTGAGAGCTATTTATGTGGTTAGAAGCATGTTGTGTGCAAGAGATGAAATGCACTGAAGAGGCGTAGCACATTGAATGGAAATAATACACAGAGCATAAAGAGAATAAGAAAGAGAGAGAGAATAAATGATTATCTAAGAGAGGAATAGAAAGTTGAGGTGTGCATCCAGAGACAGAGCATAAAAACAGAAAACGCAAGGAGGTGCGAGAAGTAAAAACACTAATGCAGGCAAAGAAGAGTAGTGCAACAGAATAGTGATGAGACTGGTAAGGTTTTTGACATATATTGTATCACTATAATAAGTTTCAGGAACAAAGTTTTTATATTCAGGGTGGTAGGGAGGTGCTAGGGAGGAATGTTGTCCTTAGAAGTTCAAGTGGGTTCTTGAACACAGGGAGTTGTAGCTTCCATCTGGTTGCAGCCAGAAAAACTAGGGTGGTAGGGTGGTGAAAGGGAGAACTATTGTTCTCTGTTATATAGGTCAGTGCCTGTGTGACTAGAATTCAGTGCTTCCATCCAGTTGGTGTTGGAACACTTAGGGAGTTGGTGCTTCCTTCTAGTGTGCGCTAGAGAAACCAGGGAGTTGGTGCTTCCTTCTAGTGGGTGCTAGAGAAACTAGGGAGTCAGTGCTTCCTTCTAGTGGGTGCTAGAAAAACTAGAGAGTTGGTGCTCTCAACAATTTTTAGCTTGTAAAACTAAGGTTGTAGACTCAAGAGGAGTTGGATCTCATAAGAATGATAATGTACAGAAAATAAAGATTACTTATCATATCAAGAAGAAGAGGTTTTTTGTTAGGGTCCTAACCCACACATAGGTAGAACAATATATTCGGATGTAATAAAGGTCAATATTAATAAGGCCTTGCAACAAAATAGAATAAGTCGAATGTAAGAAGACCTAATAGAAGCTTTCGCTTATAGAAGGATCTTCCTCTAGATGCTTCTTTTGATAGACATATTTAGTATAAATAGGAGTCGAGGGTATGAGAACCCTATCTTGGATATTATTGTAATAGAGATCTGCTCAACTGGAGGTTTCCCCCTTGAAGAGGCCCGTGAACATTGCTTTCAGAATCAAAGTGTTATTTCTTTTGTTATTCTTATATCATTTCAGTGCTATTGTGGTGATTGTTCTGGTTATATTTTTTTTATTCTTCCATTTCTAGGATTTTATTTTTGTTCTGCATACTTTTTATATCTGGTATATTACAAGTGGTATCAAAGCACTTTCCTTGGCATAAATTGTGCGTAATTTTTTTCCAGGGTAGATACATATTCAGGCGTCTTTAAGCCACAGAGATCTGTCGTTACGCGTATAAACCCGTGGTTGAGGGATTCATACACGTAGGATATACAAGTGGTTCTTAAGCGCACATCTGTTGGCCACCCTTGTAACCCCTGTTGGTACCCCTTCGAGTGGTAGCGCATGAGACAACACATGTGTAGGGATCGACCTAGATTTCCTGAAGCCCTCTTTAGATAAACCGATCGGTCGCCTGACTGCTATAGTGCCACCAAGAACAACACTCAGGAAGATACTCTCCAGTACCTGGGTAGTCGGGTAGTACAGATAAGGGTACGGTCTATCCTCCTTAGTTAGTGCCCTGAGATATTGGGCCAAGTACTACTATTGGACCCCGCACGTATATCAGAGAGATATAGCATAGGGAAAACCCTTGTCTATAGAACCCTTGAGTAACTAACCCTTGGTGACAGAAACATAAGCAAATTAAAATAGACAAGATCTATTGTCACGCAACTGTGTTCGGGTTGCCAATTAACTACACATTTATTCCTGGTAAAGCATTTGGGCATTTCATCATTGCAGTATTCTTCAGACTGGAGTATAACTCTGCAGGTGTAAAAAAAAAAAAAAAATGTCTGGAATTTTTTTCACCATTATTTGAGACCTATTCCATTGGATTCATCTCTTCACCCTTCTCACATTGATACATATCATTTTTCGGAAAAAAATTTGACCCCACCCACCCCTTTTCAGTTCCCTCGTCCTCATGGCCCATACTCATAGCCAAGACTTGGAAGCTCGCTTCAATACCTTGCAATATAGTCTCATCGAGACCCAACAAGAAGTGAAACAACTTAGTTTCAATGTTGTTTCCATCAATACAACCATGAAGTCCTCAATATAGGAAATCAAACAAGACCTGACCACCCAGCTTGAATCTGTCTTTTTGTCACTCTGCACCAAGATTCATATCCCTATAGATAACCCTTCCTCTGAATCACCTCCACATACTGAAGGTGAACATTCCTCTCATTCCCATAACTTTCAGGACCATCACTTTCAACGTGACCTACGCCTTTCGCGGGTGGATGTGACCAAATTTTATGGCTCGGACCCCACTAGTTGGGTAACCCAAATGGAAAATCATTTATCTTTATACGACATTACAGATGACTTGGCCAAACTCCGGTATGGTGTTCTCCATCTAGATCAAGAACGTTGGCAATGGTGGCAATGGAGAAAAACTTCCCATCAAGGGTATATTGCTTGGACACACTTTGTGGTAGAGATTTATGAATGTTTTGACACTGACACCAACCATTTGGGTCGTTTGAAAAAGTTGAAACAATCAGGAACAATGGAAGGCTTTACAGCTACCTTTGAGCACCTGGATTTTCGTAAAGAGGGAATTTTTTATGTCTTTTTCCGAGAGTGTTTTATCAGTAGACTCAAGGATGAGATTCAGGCCCATTTCCTCATCGCTCAGCCTAAGAGTTGGGTGGAGGCTACTAAAAGATCTAAAGAAACACAAAAGGTTGTATCTTCTCAAAACTGAAAACCCTCCTTTATCCCTCGCCCTAAACCAATAAATTCCACTACTCCCTTCGCTCCACTAAAGATCCAAAAATTGACCAGGGATGAAATGGATGAATGCCAACTCAAAGGCCTTTGTTATAATTGTGATGACAAATATTTCTCGGGCCACAAGTGTAAGTAACAAAATATTTTTATGGCCATCTCCGAAGATATTTCGAAAGAGGATGTTGAAACTCCCCTTGTGTCTGAGTCACCTGAAACCACTGACATAACCCCTCCCTCAGACCCTCCTGAAGTAGAACCGGTCATTTCCCTCAATTATCTCACTAGCTTCTTCGCTCCCCAAAACCTCAAGCTAATTGGTTACATCAAGCATCGAAAGGTCATCATTTTGGTTGATAGTGGAAGCACCCATAATTTTATTCATCACCACATTGCCCAAGAAATGCATTGCTACATCCATGTCATCAATAATTTCCAAATCATGATTTCCAATGGTGGTTCCATGAAATGTGGAGGGCGTTGTGAAAATGTGCGTCTCCAAATTGGTGACTACCACCTGAAATATCATATGTTTGCTATCGACATCGGAGGTTGTAACATTGTATTGGGTGAATACTGGCTAAGGAATTTGGGTCCCATTCTCATGGATTTTAAGGAATTAACCATGCAATTTGACCAAGAAGGCCACCAATATAAGTTCCAAGGCATCACTGTCGCTTCACCTGAGATCATTAGTTCCCATCGCATGGAAAATCTTCTCAAAAAAGGTCATTCTGGTGTTATTTCCCAACTCCATGCCATACAAGAAACAGAGACACCCTCAGTGCCGCAATACCTCCAAGCCATCCTTTCTAAACATCCATTGGTATTTTCCACTCCCCAAGGAATCCCTCCTTCCCGTGGTGTTCATGATCATTCCATTCCCCTTGTACCCGGAAGCCTTCCTCCCAATATCCATCTGTATCGTCACCCCTTTTCCCAAAAAAATGAAATTGAGAAAATGGTCCAGGAACTCCTTAATGCAGACGTTATCTGCCCTAGTACGAGCCCCTACTCTTCTCTTGTGGTCATGGTCCTGAAGAAATAAGGTTCTTGGTGAATGTGTCCTAACTTTCATTCCCTCAACAAAATTACCATTAAAGACAAATTTCTCATTCTTGTCATTGATGACCTCCTAGATGAATTGAGTGGTGCCCAATTATTTACTAAACTTGATCTTCGTTCGAGCTACCACCAGATACGTATGAAATAGGAAGACATTCCCAAGACTTCCTTTAGAACTCATTAGGGCCATTATGAGTTTTTGGTCATGCCCTTTGGCTTGTGTAATGCCCCCTCCACCTTCCAAAGCCTCATGAATCATGTCTTCCATCCTTTTCTCTATCATTTTGTCTTAGTTTTCTTTGATGATATCCTCATCTATAGAAAAACTTGTATAGATCATCTTTCTCATGTGGATCAAGTTCTCCATCTACTCTCTCAGCACCAACTTTTCCTGAAACAGTCTAAATTTGCTTTTGGCACCTCCGAAGTACAATACTTGAGTCATCTGGTTGGAAAGGATGGCATCAGGGTGGATCCTAAAAAGATTGAAGCTATGCAATACTGGCCTCACCCAAAGACTCTCAAAATCTTGCGTGGATTTCTGGGCTTAACAGGGTATTATCACACGTTTGTTAAGAATTATGGAAAGATTGCAGCACCTCTCATGACTCTCCTAAAAAAGAACTCTTTCACTTGGACTCCATCCATTGCTCAAGATTTTCAAACCTTGAAGATGGCCATGTGCACCACTCCAGTCCTGGCCCTTCCTGATTTCACAAAGACCTTTGTCTTCGAATGTGATGCCTCAGGGAAAGGAATTGGTGATGTCCTTATGTAGGAGGGTTGGCCTTTGACCTTTACCAACAAGCAACTATCTGAAAGAAATCTGGGCAAATCAATCTATTAAAAGGAAATGTTGGCTATTTTGCATGTCGTTGATCTGTGGCACCCTTATATATTGGGGCAACGTTTCCAAATTAAGACAGATCATCAAAGCCTTAAGTATTTTATGGAACGACACATTTAATCCCTAGAGAAACAAAAATGGGTGACTGAGCTCTTTGGATATTATTATGAGATCATTTACAAGAAAGGTAAAGACAACACTTCATACCATACAACTACACACATGACTCCTTTTGAAGAGGTATATGGACAGAAGCCATCTTCATTTCTCTCATACTTACCTGGTGTCTCTAAGGTCCAGGCGGTTGACCAAAAACTTACAGTTCGAGAGGCTATTCTTACCCTCAAAGAGAATTTGGTCATGGCACAGAATCGCATGAGGCAACAAGAAGATCAATGTCACTCTAAACGTCAAATTTGTATAAGGGGATTAGGTGTTTCTTTGACTGTAACCTTACAGGCAAACTTCCCTCAAGGCCGAGCATTGTCAAAACCTAGCACCCAAATTTTATGGTCCTTATACCATTCTCAAGCATGTGGGACAAATAGCCTATCAGTTAGCTTTGCCCAGTCATTCGAAGCTACATCATGTTTTTCATGTTTCATGCTTAAAGAAGGTGATTGGAACTAAGTGCCAAATTCAAACTAACATTCCCAAGTTAGTCGAAGAAGGATCCATTTGGCTATATCCACAAGCAGTTTTGGACCAGCGTGAGCATCGCCTGTGTCAGAGAACCATCAAGGAAGTGTTAGTCCAGTGGAAAGATACAACTCCAACAGATGCCACTTGGGAACCAGCCACCATTCTGTAGCAATTTCCACATCTCAAGCCTTGAGGAGAAGGTTTTTTTTAAGGGGGAGTACATGTTAGGGTCCTAACCCGCACATAGGTAGAACAATATATTTGGATGTAATAAAGGTCAATATTAATAAGGCCTTGCAATAAAATAGAATAAGTCGAATGTAAGAAGACCTAATAAAATCTTTCACTTCTCGAAGGATATTCCTCTAGATGCTTATTTTGATAGACATATTTAGTATAAATAGGAGTCGAGGGTATGAGAACCCTAGATTGGATATTATTGTAATAGAGCTCTGATCAATTGTAGGTTTCCCCCTCTAAGAGGCCCGTGAACATTGCTTTCAGAATCAAAGTGTTATTTATGTTGTTATGCTTATATCATTTCAGTGCTATTGTGGTGATTGTTCTGGTTATATTGTTGTTATTCTGCCATTTCTAGCATTTTATTTATGTTCTACATAATTTTTATATCTGGTATATCACATTTTTCCCTTTATGGGTTTCCTCAAGAAATATTTGTCTCTGTATATTTCATGTGTGTGATTGATGTTGAATATTCTATTGCTTACTTCCCTTCATTATTGTGATTTCCATAGAGTGTTATGTAAAGAGTTATCAAGTGGGAATAATTATTTAAGCACAGTAACAACC
>ML778779.1:369695-387053 GCA_009831015.1 Picea engelmannii | reverse complement strand
AGTCCCCTTGAATGATCATGTACACCAAAACTTCAACTCTTTTATTTCATTAAATTCAAAAATTACACTATGAATATCACACCGAGTTCTCTCTATTCTAATGATGAATGATAATGTAATGGATATTTTTTCATCCCTATGAGACTCTTATTTATACATCAAATCCATGGAGGAGTGGATAAAACCAAATTCCCCAAATTCCGATTTTGGTTAAAACCAATTTTACAATTTTTTGGAATGAAATCACAAAAATCTAGGCTTTATTGTAATTTGGGCAGATGTGAATTAGGGATCCACCCATATCTTCCAAACCAATTCTAATTTTGAAGAACATCTTTCCCTTTACTTAATTTTCCATATTTTAGACAAAACCCATATCTTCGAATTTCTATATATAATACCATATGCATGAAAATTGAGGCGCAAGTTGGTAGTTTGAGATTTTTACTAATTTTGGTAGAATCATTCCCCCTGAGTTGGAGATCCACACATGCTATATGGTTGAATTCTGAAATATGCGTTAGCATGTAGACATCATTCTGGAAAAAACCATGTCCACTATTTCTCTAGAAGCATGCCAAATTTTCGATTATAATCCAGTATCGTACGATTGTTGATGCTAGTACCAAATGACCTGGAGCATTCTGGTACCGGATGGTTTCTGGAACATTCTATTACTGGATGTGTTGAATTGCGAGTACTAGATGATATGGAGTGTGAGTACTGGATGACATGGAGTGTGGGTACCAGATGACATGGAGTGTGGGTACCGGATGACATGGAGTGTGAGTACCAGATGACTATAGAACCTTCTGGTACCGATTGACTTGGAGTGTGAGTACCAGATGATATGGAGTGTGACTACCGGATAAAATCGAGTGTGGGTGCTCGATTACATGGAGTGTGGGTACCATATGACATGGAGTGTGAGTACAAGATGACTGTGCAGGTATCAGATGACTGTAGAACCTTCTGGTCCCACATGACTTGGAGTGTGAGTACCAGATGACCTCTAGTGTGGGTACCAGATGAATTCCAGTGCGGGAACATATTGTGGACATAGAAACATAGGATTAAACCATCATCAACAAAACTATTGTATAATCATCCTTTTAATCACTAAAAATATGGAAAAGTATGTATTAGCCACATATGATGAATAACACGAGATAATGGATGTTTATGGTGTAATTAGGGACATATTATGGACAAAATGTATGGAGAAGGTGTAATGATGAGTGTATTTGTATAGTGGAAAATATGACAAAACTGGAGCCCAACGCACCCCCAAACCCAAAGATTTGCATGTCCTCATGCAAACAAGGTGAATAACTTATGATACTCTGCTTATATATTTATGTGACATTGTTTCTTTTGTGTAGGTGTTGGTTCTTGTGGAGGGACACTTTGGAAACTTCCACATATTGATTTCAAATAGAAAAACAAAAATATCATAAAAATGGAGGACAAGTAATGGATGAGGTATTAGAGTGATGGTGAATGGTGTGCATATGGAGAATGGTTTATAAAATGTTGGTGATGGTGTCCATATGAACTTGGACGTCAATTTTAAGACCAATATTTACCTTGTGGTTCTTTGTTTGGATAGGAAACAATGAATTCATCCTCTTTGATATTACTTAAGAATGCTTTATGATGTACGAAGAGAAGACACTATATATGTTGCTTTGTATTTGTATACCACATATTTCCTTTTCATTACTTGGTCTTATCATCAGAGTATATTGTTCATTATGACTGGTGGAGTGAAAGTGGAAGGTTTACTGAATGGTTGTGATGGTACTTTCTAACTGTTAATAACATATAGTGGAGTAGGTAATAGTGTTTATGCATCATGTTTTCCAAATTCTTTGTAAATAAAAGAGATGTATACTTGTTTTACCTCAAGTTACCTAATGTACATTGAAGTGGAAACTATGCAGAACAGGATGAAATCTTTGCAGAATCATGATGTAGACTATTGAAATTTTAAGATGAAGTGGAGCAAGGCTTAGAAGTGATGGATATCTAGGAGAGAGTTGATGAATGTTGATATGTTGAGATTCCTTATGTCTCTTTCTCCCCCATGCATGTTGGTTTTCATGTCCTCATGCAAAATCTTACTAGCACAAAAATTGTTGCAAGATGAAAGAGGACTATGTGGAACTGGTGCATGTGGAATGAAGGATAGAAATGAAGTATGTCAAAGGTGAGAGATGATGAAAATATCGTGAAAAAACTACCCTCGAAAAAGATTTAAATTTTTGTATTGTTGGTACACGAACCTACTGGTTTATGTACCAGTAGTATCGGAACAAAAAAATCTAAAAGAACTTAAACCAATACTGTTATTATGAGAGAAAAAATATACATTGATGTCATGCTTAAAGAAACAACCAAAACTTAAACTTTATTCATGCTTACAAATTTGGAAAATAAATTTATTTTAAAACATTACAAGCATAAAGGAAATTCTTAAATTACTTATTATATATGATTTCATCAATCATTAACAATTGTATGCTCAAGAAACCATGTGAATTATGATGGGGGATTTTTCCTCTCATCCTTGAACAGGAAAACATGAGGAGATAAGTGGTGTTTAATAAATGAGAAACCGATAGGAAATCAGTCATCCATGTTTAATTTCTCAGAGAATTTCTGCCATTCAAGTGATATTGATAAAGTTCACATTTGAGTTAATTAGACTCCTACACTTATGGGTCCCACCTCTAGGACAATGCCATCCTGGGTATGAATGATGGGGTATTAATACCATCTTATGGACATTCTCAAATGACAATTAGATGAGGTTAATTAGCCTTTTGTTCAACCATTCTTGCTTCTTCTTAAGGATTTACACAAGTATATTGTTCATATGGACAAATATAGATTAGGCATAATGAAAGACATCGAAATCAGAACCCATTGCCAGAAATCTTGTTCAGTACTCCGATGGGGAAATTTTGAAATCTAAGAAATATCCTTCCCAGACAGAATGCCCCATTTCCCATGAGCATGTTCAGTACCATGATGGTTTTTCCTAGTTATACCACAAGTCGGTACCCACTACCAGTAGACTTGTTCAGTATCCCGAGGGGTTAGCCTCTTACACCCATTTTCCATTAAAGGACCTTATCCCAATATTTACCCTTAAGATAAAATTTATAAGTTGATTTCGCATGGGTGAATGGGGAAGCATCTTTGAAAACCTTTTTACAAGATGGGATGGTATTGGGTTGGAAGATATTTTATATATTGCCCAGAAAAGATTGTTCATATGAAAAATAGACTTATGTATTGAGATTAGTCGAAAGACATATCATGGTCAAAATTACTTAATGTGTGGTGGAAGAGCCCATGAGAGAATGACCTAAAGGTGCCTCTAGTCCCCAAGTTCATCTTCTCCATATAATATTGTGTTCCCTCACAAGTAGAAGTTTCATTCACTCTCCTGCTACTATTTGATAAGAATGCTTGAATAACAATTTCTGATATGAAACTAGGATGTACAAGTTACCTATGGGCATCATTGTGCAGACCTTAAATATTTTGTAAATCCCCATAATATTTTTAAAGATTAGGCTTATGAGCAATTGTTATTACTAATAGTAAAAAATCTGTATGTAATAAGAAGAAGAAATATATTAAGTTGTTTTGTTTTTTGTTGTTAGATTACCAATAGTATCTTCATCTCATTTCATTTATTTGAAAAGAAACATGAAAATATGTTGCATTTATTTAGAACTAGGTTAAATAACATGCAACTTTCACTCTATCCTATCTAAGAACAAGAAATTATATTTCACGTGTAAGAATAATTCCAATGTAACCATGTCCATAACAGGTGTAGAAATACATTCATACTCATTTTTTAAAGATAATCTTTAATGTATACCAGAGTACGAAGAACCGCCTACTTTGGTGATGATGTGAAGAGTTGTTGAAGAAGAGAGTGGTGGTTCAATATGGTTGTTGTCTAGAACCAATGTTAGATATAGTCATGATGTTCTTGGTTCACTTCCTCATCTATACCACTCTGCATGTCTCCCTTTGTCATTCCAGGAAGATCATCTTCTTTCAAATAACGAGTCTCGTCAGTGCATGTAGGATCTTCAGAAAGGCATATTGAAAAATCCTCGATCTCAGGTTCTAGTGTTTGTTCTCCATCAAATGTGGTCCATGATTTTCTGGTCTCCTTGATAGATTGGAAAAGGGAATCAAAGGAGAATTCTAGATATTCTTGTGGATGCAGAGTGACATTAAGTTCTTGACTTCTGTCAAGATTCGTTCTTCCTGAGAGGCTGAGATTGAGATACCAATTGTTCTTAGGATTTGAGAGATTTCTGTTAAACTCTTTATCATCTTTGAATTATTTTTGTTGGTTGATGGGTCCTGTTTCACACATGGATTAGTGTAGAGGGGGGGTTCTTATAGTGCCCAATTTTTTTTTAAAAACTCCTAAAGAAATAAAAAGAAGAAAACTAAAAAAAATGCAAAGAAAAATAATTATATACTCGAAGTACCACCATGCTACTAGGACCCTGTTATCACCAAGTTATATGTTCACAGAAGTTAGCTTCTCTTATCATATATATAAAAAAAATGTTAATGCTAATAAAGCACAAATTCTAACTACTAAAAGGAAGAGGACAACCTAACTTTGGAGAAACCCCACTAAAGTGGATGTGTGGCCTCTTCCCTCACATCTTACCATCTTCTCTCTTCCCTTAGGTCATCCTTAAAATCACACCACACTTGCATGAAAATAAACACACTTGTATGAAAATAAACGCACTTGCATGAAAGGAATAGTCAAGTCTTTGGAGAAACAAAAGAAACCTACCTATGTTATAATCCCTTTAGCACCTCCCTGACAACAGTGCCAAAATTTTGGGCTAAATATATTCACTACTAATTCCAACATTTAATTATCAACCAGGGCTCGTAATGTTCGAGGTGAAGGTGCGGGAAACGAAAGATTGGAGCCTAATCTAGCCTAATCTAAAGCCGACAAAACAATCTTCAAACCCACACTGCAGGAAATTAACACTAAGGATTCATCACTGGGACGTAGGAATAACTTAGTGCTATAAAGGCTTATATCACAGTCTTTCATGCACTCAGGGTGATGTTTGTGTGATTAATCATGAGTAGATTACTTAAGTTTTTTGTCCTTCAATGATTATTTCCTATAACGGATCCACACTTAAATGAAATAAAAGAAACAAGCGAACGTAAATGAAATTCACGATAGAAACTAACACCTTAGGAAGAATTCCAACGTGGGAAGGTCATATATCACGAGTTATACCTTTAATCTGTCCATTGGTGATTGAAGCTATGTGAAATTGAAGTGCAAGGAATGAGAATGCTAAATTAGTGCAGGAATCAGAAATGTTAAACTAGTGCAAAAACAAAGTGCAGGAAATGAAAGAGTTGAAATATGGGTGCATGAACACAAGGGATGAGAAATAAAAGGTCATTAAGCTACGAGAAAACCAAAACAAGATAACAAAAATAAATTAAATCAAAAGGTAATTAAAGTAATCTACAAATGAAACTCACAATAACTAAAAGATGCAATCAAGTTTTTAACTCAGAAATCATTCTTTAAGTCAACACACCATCCACTTGAAATAATGATGAAGGCGAATATGATAGAAATATACACTAAATTTTAAATTTAAGAATGATGAACAAGCATATAATGAACACTCAATAAGATGAATGAGGAGAGAGGTGGTTTTTATTTCTATATTTGAGGAATGTATGCATAGGATGATTCTTGTAAAAAAAATAGATTCTTAAAACAGAAAGAAGCGTAGAAGAGATGGAAGAATGGGTTGAAAGCGACTTTGATTCTCCATGGTTTAGATGACTGAGTTAAAGGGAAAATATACTTCATAAAGAATCAATGATGGAATGAGGTGAAATACCTTCTTCAATCAATACCTATATATAATTTCAAATTTGATATGAGTGTATTTAATTGACAGAGGATATATATTTTATTAATGGAAAGAATGTTGATGAATATGGAATAGATCATATAAATATGGTAGAATGGTATGGTCTTAATCAATTCATCCAAGTGGAATAAGGTTTCATATATGGATGGATGTTTTTTTTTTCTTTTGATTGTTTTATACACACATACAAAATAATACATAAATTTTATTGTACAATAGAGTGCTTGTAAAACAGAGTAACAAAGCATATTTAAAACAACAATTAGATGACTAAATGGGACAATCAATAAAATTGCATAAATGAAATGGAATTGCTCACAAATAAGAATTTATCTCGAGTATCTAATCAACTTGATTTGTTTTACTAAATTCAAATTCATAAGACTAAATTGGAAATATGGAAATGCAGCTAATTGAGTTCAAATCTATTAAGAAAATTGAAATAATACAGAAAATCAAAGTAAAAATGCTAACTAACCAAGTAGAAATAGTAGCATGCTTACCAAGTTGAGGGGCCCTTCCCAACTGGTAATTGATGCTAAAATAAAATCAGTCCCCTTGAATGCTCATGTACACCAAAACTTCAACTCTTTTATTTCATCAAATTCAGAAATTACACTAAGAAGATCACACTGAGTTCTCTCAATTCTAATGATGAATGATAATGTAATGGGTATTTTTTCAGCCCTATGAGACTCTTATTTATACATCAAATCCATGGAGGAGTGGATAAAACCAAATTCCCCAAACTCAGATTTTGGTTAAAACCAATTTTACAATTTTTGGAATGAAATCACAAAAATCTGGGTTTTATTGTAATTTGGGCAGATGTGAGTTAGGGATCCACCTATATCTTCCAAACCAATTCTAATTTTGAAAAATTGTCCCCACGATTCTCAATTTTCCATATTTTAGACAAAACCCATATCTTCAAATTTCTAGATCTGAGACCATATGCATGGAAATCAAGGCACAAGTTGGCACTTTGAGATTTTTACTAATTTTGGGAGAATCATTCCCCTTAAGATGGAGGTCCACATGTGCGATCTGGGTGAATTATAACACACTTTTCCACATGTAGACATCTTTCTAGACAAAACCCATGTCCCTGATTTTCCTCTAGAAGCATGCCAAATTTTCGACTATAATCCAGTACCAGACGGTTGTTGATGCTGGTACTGGATGACATGGAGCATTCTAGTACCGGATGGTTTCTGGAACATTCTAGTACTAGATGTGTTAAATTGTGAGTACCGGATGATATGGAGTATGGGTACTGGATGACATGGAGTGTGGGTATTGGATGACATGGAGTGTGAGTACCAAATGACTGTAGAACCTTTTGGTACCAGATGACTTGGAGTGTGAGTATCAGATGATAGTGTGAGTACTATATGACATCGAGTGTGGGTACCAGATGACATGGAGTGTGGGTACCGGATGACATGGAGTGTGAGTACCAGATGATTGTGCAGGTACCGGATGACTGTAGAACCTTCTGGTATCGGATGACTTGGAGTGTGAGTACCAGATGACCTCCAGTGCTGGTACCAGATGAATTCCAGTGTGGGAATATATTGTTTGGACATAGAAACATAGTATTAAACCATCATCAGAATGTTTTTGTATAATCATCCTTTTAATCACTAAAAATATGGAAAATTATGTATTAACCACATATGATGAGTAACACGAGATAATAAAGGTTTTTGGTGTAATTAAGGATATATTATGGATGAAATACAGGGAGAAGGTGTAATGATGAGTGTATTTGTATGGCGGAAAATATGACAAAATTGGAACCCAACACTTCTTATACCTCCATGTCATAAACATGTATTCTAGGTGCACTTTCCCTTCATTCTTATAATGTTTAGCTTCTTTGACCACATAGTACCCTACCTGGAAACCATAAGGAATGAACAATCTCTTCTTATCTTTCACAAGGGTAGCATTGAATCCTTGCATAATGGTATGATAAAAAAATTCCCCAATGACTAGTCTATCGGGTACATACACAGGCAATAGATGTAGTGGGATAATTGCTCCATAGATCCTTAAGTAGGTGTGCTTCTCTTCAAAGTACCAATGTCCAATGTATTTCAATATATTCTTTGCAATATGTTTAGATAGTGTGGGACATTCTAGTCCAAATATGAGAAAATAGATCCTTGTTATGAAAACTTCACAAATATGAGAATAAAACTTTTTTTCTTTGTTTTCCTAGAGCATGTTGAAATACACATGGATAGGTGGTTTATAAATATTCCAACAACCTGAGTAAGATATTATATGCACGTAGTATATCCAATAGAAATGAGACCATGTATAAAGTAGAGGAATCACCAGGTTTTTGGGACTATGCTTGAGAAATCCTTAGACTAAGTTGTTTAGAAATGACACACCCCTAATTGAATTTCATTCCCTACATCACCATATAGTATGCCAAAGGTAACAAGACTTATGAGAACTGAGAGGGGTACCTTTCCCAATACAACCTACACAACAAGATCATGACATACATATATGGTTCTCTCAAGCTGGAAATGGCATACCTATAGGTGGATAGATTCACTAATTTTCTATGTTCTTTCCACCAGCTACTCAATATTTTACTGGTGTGATAGCATTCATGAAAAGAAATAAAAAAAATCATTGGTTAGGGACTCATCAATGTCTAGAAATTTGTAGCAGATATTCATATTCTGTGAGTAAAAAGCCTATGCATTTTCCCTTATAATTCACAATTTTATAGTCTTATGATTTAGTATGACATATAATCCACTCCATCAGTTCTTCACAGAGCATGATTGGTGCCTTGGTATCCAAAGAATGTATTAGGGACTTCTTTATTGTAGGGAAAATTGCATCATCTACTTCCCTAAGCTGCAAGTTTCTATGTGGGGTTGATTCCAGGTAGTCCCCATTATTAAATTTTGTAAAAAGACCATTCTAGGGAGGGATTTGGCACCTGTGTAGAAGCCACGCCTCCTATGCATGGATCCATGTCCCAAAACAACGCCATTATGCTAGAAATCTTCTTTTGAGGTATCCTGATGAGAGGTTTCATTCCTTTAGATGTCATGGTTTCTTTAGCCCACATAGGCACAGAACTGGAACCAACCTCAACATCACCAGACCATGTCCTTGGCCTCTTGGGTGTCCTATGTGTGGGATATTTCCTAGGAGGAATCGCATCTGCGGGAAATCATTCATGGTAATAAAACATCAAAATATCGTTCCCAAAAGTAGATATTATGGAACATAAACATACCTATTACCAAGAAACGTTGATATTTTCTGGAACAAACATTACCTAATAACACTCGTTTAATGTGTAATTACTAGTCAGTTGAATCTTTTGGTACTAGAATTAAAATAGGTGTTGTGGGCTTCAATTTTTTAGCAATCAAAATGAACAAGAAAATCGCACTCAATTGATAATACACTCAACTAAGAAAATAATGCAGCAAGTTTAAGAGAGGATGTAATTTAACAACTAAATATCGAATCCATGGGGAGAAATATTCCATAGTAATGGTGTTTAATGTAGTGGAAGTACCTCCCACCAGCCTTTGATGGATGACTTGATGCATGGAGGTGACTATCGACATTTTTTTAAGTCGTTTAACTCGACGTGAAATGGTTTGGTTGGGTTCAGGTGTCATAAAACTCCATGCACCTTTCAACCACAATGTTGATTCGGTTATAAATACCCACATCCATACATAGGTGACATCATCTACGTGCGTGTGTGAGTGACATGGAGGCCCAATGTGACATTCTAATGGAACATATCGATACATCCTTTGAGAGGTCATATGTTGATGCATCGAGGGACCCACTTCAGTTGTGAGGTGAAGTGAAGTATAGGATCAACAATATGATGACACAGATTAAATATTCCCTTCTGATCGGATGGTCAACATTATGTGAGTGGGATTCCATTAGGCGTCGAGTGTAGGTGAGAGTGACTTGGAAAACCGACGTGGCACTAAATCAATGCATGTTAGTAGTTTATTTAAAAATGGGTGAGGTGAGATGGAAAAGGTCACATTCAAGCGTAAGGAGGGAATGAACCATCCGCTTATAATAATCAATGATTCAGATGGATCTAATTGTTTGATCAAATGGCCAGCATCCCCTGAGGTATAACACCTATCATTCATTAGGTGCAAGTGCGAGTGATTTTAGACAAAAGAGATGGCTGATTTAGCCGATGACTGATGAGTCCATCGAAGTTGGCTAATCGACATGGGGATCTATAACAAAAAAAAAAAGACGTTGTGAACCCCCAATGACTGATGAACATGAAACTCAAGGAACGATGTGGTGTTATCGTATCCTGGTATGGATTATTGTGTGGCAATGCAACTTGGCATATGATGTGGCTTGAATGAGTCATGAATTATAACAAGGGAAGCGTATGGATGATGACATGACCTTGGTATGACTTACATGTGGCATATTATGTGGCACCTTAAAGACTCACAAATGGTCCCTTTCCTCATTGATCATGAACGATGGATATTTAATGTTTGTTTTAATCAAATGGTGGGTATTGTTATAACCGTAGATTCATGTTTAGGTTTGATTAGAAATTTTACTTACAGAACTTCGACCTTCACCTGACGGTTGTAGAAAATAATGTGGGAAACTTAATTTCATGTGTGTTGGCTTAATGAACTACCCATCACCCAATAGGCTCCTCGACCATCGGGTTAGTTTCAATTACTTTAATAATTTTGTTTAAACCTTGCGTCCCCGCCTGATCAAATACATTTTTTGTCCCAATCCATGAGAGAGTCATTTTTGGAGAATTGTGTGTTTAAATGTATGATACTCGACTGACTAGTTTTCAAAAATGATTATGGATCCTTGAGGTTCAAAGAAAGATTTAGTTCCTTGTTCATTGGGCATGACCAGACTCAAATAAATCAAGGAAATTCAAAGAAGCATATCATTTAAAGGTTGATAAACAAAAACCAACTATAACAAATTTAGACGTGGTACCCCAAATTTAATGAAATTTTGAGGGTGTGTTGAGTGCGCAACAAATGGTGATTCACTAGGAAAAACAAAAATATTTGATCCTTACCTTAACCGTAATGATATAAAAAAAAATTGGAGGAAACCTCAATTTAAGATAGTAACTCAAATATCATTTATAAATCTATATGCATATAATCTGAGGGACATCCACACCTATCTTGTTGTGGGGACTTGTTTGATTCCATGCCCCTTTATCGTGAACCCGTGTTCCATGTTCTATTAGGCAAGATCTAGGTGGGAAACTACCATTGATAGGGGATAATTACACTTCCAACTTCTAAGTATTTGAAGCATTCTCATGGTGTCACTCTGTTTCCAGTGAGTATCCATAGCCCCGGTGGAGTCACCTCAATATCAAAAACCTTTCTCCACTATTAGTGAGAATCGATAGCCCCAATGGAGATATATGCATACCCTCCCTAATTTCCATCATTATTTACTTGAAATGTTCCTTCTTTTAACTCTTTATTTTTTTTATTATGTTTTACTGCAATAGGTACCCATTACTAGATATATTTTGGGAAGGACATGTGTAAAACCAAGAAGGAGTCAGGGAGGAGGATATTTGTTTCTTTTGAGAGAACAAAAACTAGTGCATAGGATTGTATTACAACATTCTCGCTAAGAGACGTGATATCCTTGCCAGCTCTACCAATAGACATAGTTCATACTCTTCTTCATTTCCATTATTTCCTTCATAATTTCCAAACCACAATACAGACAATACACTTATTCCTCAATTGATATGGATATAGAAGTGTAAATAATTTCCACGTTTAAATCTTCCACTGAGTGAATTCCTCTTACTCTTCTTTATATGGTAAATTTGTTTGGTAAGAGTAGCTGGTTTTCCATGTTTCATCATGAGTCTTAAGAATCAATATCATTTTAACCACTTATCAAGAAATCTTGACCAATAAAAAAAGAAAATAAAACTATCAAACCAAAACCAAAAAACAAACAAAATAATAATAAAGGAAAACAAACCAAACAAAGAAAAAAAAAAAAAGTAAACTATGTTACACAGTTACTCGTGCTGAGTAGCTAAGAAAATAATCTTTTAAGGGATTGGACATTTATAAGGAGAGAATATAGTTCACCTCTCAAGTTTCACAATCTATATGTTCATACCACTAATCTTTCATCAAGTTGGTAAGGACCAAGCCATAGGCTTTGAAATTTAGAATGTTTCCCTTTCAACTCATTTACTTTGTCCCATTTCAGAACTAGATCTCCCATAGAAAAACATTTGTCTTTGGCTTTGTGCTTGTCAAACCACCTTTTAACCAACTATTGATGAGCTACAATATGATTTCTATCCTTTTCTTTTTCTTCCTCTACCATAAGGAGTGTTTCAATACATTGTTGCAAGATTGAAGGTGATTGACCCCTAGAGGCTTGAGAGAGCTATAGATAAGCAAGATACAAGTTGTTTGGAAGAATGGCTTATTGTCCGTAAACAAGAAAGTACAAAGAATTTCCTAAGGTTTCTTTAATAGTTACCCTATAAACCCAAAGGGTAGTATGAAGAGCAGTGTGCTAGTTCTATGATTTTTTTTTATGTGTTTCTAACCCTATAGACATTGTTGTTACAATGATTCTCTTTCATGTGTTTCTTATGATTCTCTGTCATGTGTTTCTATGCTTGTATATTTTTATTTTCGTTGTGTATTGATTAATATTCTCTGGAAATAAAAATATACAAGCATAGAAACACATTCCTCCCAACCATAGGCATTGTTGTTCCAATTCTCAACAGTAGGTCACCCCCAATTCAGGCCTATGAATCCACAAGGACATGTCCTGGGACAAATCTAAAACACACAACAATTAGCTAATTATCTCTCAAGTTTTCCCAACCATACAACAATCCTAATTTCCAGCTCTCTTTCCCCTTCAACTTCCACAAACCAAATAAATGAACTCCTTTATCTTCCATGCAGTCCCTCAAGTTGTTCCATTTCTCTCTAAGTCTCTAGTGCTACTGGTTAGGAAATATCCATGCTAGAAAATCCAAGTATTCTCAATTGTGATAGTTCTTTCAAAACTGCCATCAATCTCATGCCCATAGGAATCCATTGCAACCTAGAATGATTAGTAATTACTCACAACCATATCACAATGGCTCTCCTCCTCCATCCATTTGTTTCCATGATCCAACCAAGAGCACATGAATTAACAAGAGTGAATGAGGAAGAATCCCAAGGTAAGAGTGTAAGAGTAAATGGAGATGAACCCCAAAAACATCCCACAGGGGATGTTTATATAATTACATGAAATCAAGAACCACATGGCCTCGCCAAGAAGCTTATGTAACCACTTTTCTCAATTAAACCCAATATGGGTAAATAAAATATAGTAAAAATACTTAGCCCCTTTATTCCCCCTCTCTTGTGGAATCATAGCCGCCTATCTCTTGTCCTTATTTGTTTTGCAACCAGCGATGTATTTTATTAATATATATAGAAGTATTAAATTTCCTAGGCATTCCCATCCTTTCCAACTTATCGGCTCACCAGGCTAAGTTGCATTTATATAACGCATTATAGTTCATAGGGATTAAAATCAAGGTGTTGCAGCCCCGTCCCCTTATTTTTCCATTTTTCTCAGTGAACAACATCATATTGATGTTCTTACAATTCTAGGAACTCTAGCCTTTAATCCGCACAGGAAATCCAACAAATTTCTTATATACATAAACACTTTGGCCTAAAATAAAACATGCATACATAGGCATTCCGACCCAAAACATGTATAATGATCTTCAAAATTTATATTTCTGGAAACAATTCCAACCAACAAACTCTTCTTCCCTATCAACCTGCACAACCCAAAGAAATGAACCCCTTTCTCTGCCATGTAGTCCATTAGGTTGTTCCACTTCTCTCCAGGGCTCCAGTGCACTCAACCAAGAAGTTTAAGAGTTGCGGCTCCAAGAACTCCAACTGCAACAAGTCCATTGTACTTTCTTCATTCTATGCCTTCATCATTGAGCTCGATATCCTTCTAGTGCTATTTTTCCCAAACTTCCATCTTCCATATCCAACATCTCATTTTTATTAAAAAAATACATTCATCATGAGATATCATTATAACAATTTCAATCATAAATGTCAAATATGTTTTATACAGGAAAACAAAAATTTCCAAGCATGAGCTTCCTACTCATAATTTGTTTGGCGCTTGCAGATACAAGCATCATTCTTTATTACATCTCATAGTAGTTCCATACCTAAGGAAATTCTTCCTATAATTTTCTTTTCAATTTCCATGCATCTAAACAAATTGTTAGCATATCATAACAATTTTTAATTTCTCAAATATGTTTATATACAGGAAATAAAATTCCCTAGGAATGAGGATTTTTTCTCATCATGCTTGGCTCTTGTAGAAACAATAATTGGTCTTATGTATGGAATTACATCCCTTCCACATCCAATACCATTCTCCCTATAATTTCCTCAACCTTTCATTCAGCCACACAAACTGTTAGCATAACATAAAAGTTTGTAACTATTAGTTTCTCAAATCTATTTTATACAGGAAAATAAAATTTCAAGGCATGAATTTTATACTCATAATGTTTGGATTTTCAGTTGTAGATATTAGTATTCCATGTGGATTAAATCCCTACCATATCTAATACCATTATACCTACAATTTACTCAATTTACACTCATCCAAACACATTGTTAGCATATCCTAACAAATATACATTTTCATGGCAACAATTACAAGGTTTTACAAAGTGATCTCATGCTTGATTACAAGACCAATTCAATCACTTCCATTAATCCAACTAGTAACTATAATGAACCCATCATCCTCTATAGATGTATTATCAACCAATATTTTCTTCTATCCATCAAAATTTTTATTACCATGTTCCCTTGACAAAGCTTTTCCATAATTCATCATTATGTAACTACTTTAACCTACAACTTGTTGCAATATCTAACATCTCCTGAAGTGTTCTGAACCTCATTAGTTATCAATACTCACGTCATTTAATTTTTTAGGATAATCATTTCTATGCCATATAATATATACATGCATTCACCAAAATGCATTCAATAATTCCTTTAATACCACTTGTAACATTTTCAACAACTCCAAAAAATCTATCTTAGAATTGTAACATACAATAATTTTTCAACTAGTATTCATTTTAAATATAATGCAGTTATCCATCATTTTTCATTTTCATCACCACATGATTTTCATAATGCAACAAATAATTACTAATAAAATAACAATTGATGTGCCAAAATCCATGGCCACATCTACACAATGCATCATTGCATTAACTACATAATACCACATAACTATGTCATGCATTCCACCACAGTGATTTGGAAGGTCTCGATAATGCCTCAACATATCATCCACATACTCCCTACCACTTTCTTGACTATTTGGATACCTTCCTTTTCAACCCAAACACAACACCAAGAATATAATTCTTAAGTTCTCTTTAGTGTTGGAAAAGAGGTTGCAGTCCAAAGATCAGATATACAATAGGTTCCATTGAGCACTCACATAGCACTATAGGACTTCCATATCCAACCATCTCACGTTATCACACATTACTATACCTATGGGTGTTCATTGTTGTAGAAGGAGTATGTCTCCTGACTTGACTTGGTTATGATCTCATAACCAATCATAACACAATATGAAACTAACATTTTATCTAAAAAAACTCTAACATCAACAACATTTACATACTCTAGTCCTTCGGCCATTACATATCAATGTAAATATTGAAAAATTAACTGAGGGAATTCTTACCTCAATATCCTTGAACATTGGAAGCAACCAAATGCATACATGCATGGATGTTATCAACCTACTTGATGCTTCCTGATCAACTAGTATTTGTAGAATCTCATAGGATTCATCCTCCATCCTTTTGATCACCATTCATACTACCCTCATGGGTCTTCAAATAGATGGAATTCATAAGCAACAACATCATCATCCACATATTTAACAATACTATATCATTTTTCCCGAAGTCATAATCCATCATCAATCATACTCAATTTCCATAACATCATTATTGCATTTATATAACAATAGACTATTATAATTCCACAAGCATGTCATATGCATATCCAAGCATGTACATATGCACAAACGCACATCCATATGCGCTAAGCATTCACTGTCAGCATGCCTACTAATGCATATGCATTCTAACTTCATTGTATGTATCATGCACTCTGGTGCATTTATGTTTCAATTCACTTATGTAACAACCCCATTTGTTACGACAACACGCGTCGCCTAACAAGTGCAAACATAAAAAAAAAACTTTGTTTATTTGTTTGTTTTTGTTTTTTGAAGCAGGAAGGTAACAACAACACCAATAAGAAAAACAACTTGTGGTGCAAATCTCTTTAAAATCCAGGCGCGCTATTTAGTCATTCATTCAATAATTAGAATATGCGGCAAGAGAGGCGATATACCTTCCGAGTCCTAAATTTAAATCACGCGATCATCATATTCAAGTAAACAATAACTACAATCATACAACTTGGCAATAAAAATAATTAATGGCTAAAATCACTACACTAGTAAGGCATCCATCCATCTCCTGAATTCATTAGTTTACCCTCTAGTAGAACCTTTTTCTTTACGCCAATAATTTCCTACATCAAGTTAATTCCTAAATTAAGGCTACAAGAACAATTAACGTTATTAAATCAAATAACATTAACAAGAAGATAATCCTCCCTTTAGTCATTCATGTGGTCGTTAGCTAGCATGATGCTCATCAATCCATCCATCATTGATTGAGTAACTGAGTCCTCCAATAAAGGTTTACTAGGCTATTAGAAAATTCTAATGATAACAAGTATCTTACCTCGCCAATGAAACTAGAAAATTCTAATCAACAATGATTTAGTAAATTCTATAAACAACAAGCAACGTACATCGCCAATAAAATTAGTAAATGTTAATCAACTGTGAAATGGAAAATCTTATTCAACAATGAATTAGCAATTCCTTTAATAACCAACAGCTTACATTTCCAAATAATTTAACCATTTCTATTCAACAATGATTTAGTAAATTCTATTAATAACAAGCAACGTACATCGCTAATAAAATTAGTAAATGCTAATCAACCGTGAAATGGAAAATCTTATTCAACAATGAATTAGCAATTTCTTTTAATAACCAGTAGCTTACATTGCCAATTAATTGAACCATTTCTATTCAACAATGATTTAGTAAATTCTATTAATAACAAGCAACGTAGATTCTATTTAACAATTCTATTAAATAGTAAATTCTATTTAATAGTAAATTTTGTTTAACAATTTCT
>ML778779.1:343786-359324 GCA_009831015.1 Picea engelmannii | reverse complement strand
AAATATGGGTGCATGAACACAAGGGATGAGAAATAAAAGGTCATTAAGCTACGAGAAAACCAAAACAAGATAACAAAAATAAATTAAATCAAAAGGTAATTAAAGTAATCTACAAATGAAACTCACAATAACTAAAAGATGCAATCAAGTTTTTAACTCAGAAATCATTCTTTAAGTCAACACACCATCCACTTGAAATAATGATGAAGGCGAATATGATAGAAATATACACTAAATTTTAAATTTAAGAATGATGAACAAGCATATAATGAACACTCAATAAGATGAATGAGGAGAGAGGTGGTTTTTATTTCTATATTTGAGGAATGTATGCATAGGATGATTCTTGTAAAAAAAATAGATTCTTAAAACAGAAAGAAGCGTAGAAGAGATGGAAGAATGGGTTGAAAGCGACTTTGATTCTCCATGGTTTAGATGACTGAGTTAAAGGGAAAATATACTTCATAAAGAATCAATGATGGAATGAGGTGAAATACCTTCTTCAATCAATACCTATATATAATTTCAAATTTGATATGAGTGTATTTAATTGACAGAGGATATATATTTTATTAATGGAAAGAATGTTGATGAATATGGAATAGATCATATAAATATGGTAGAATGGTATGGTCTTAATCAATTCATCCAAGTGGAATAAGGTTTCATATATGGATGGATGTTTTTTTTTTCTTTTGATTGTTTTATACACACATACAAAATAATACATAAATTTTATTGTACAATAGAGTGCTTGTAAAACAGAGTAACAAAGCATATTTAAAACAACAATTAGATGACTAAATGGGACAATCAATAAAATTGCATAAATGAAATGGAATTGCTCACAAATAAGAATTTATCTCGAGTATCTAATCAACTTGATTTGTTTTACTAAATTCAAATTCATAAGACTAAATTGGAAATATGGAAATGCAGCTAATTGAGTTCAAATCTATTAAGAAAATTGAAATAATACAGAAAATCAAAGTAAAAATGCTAACTAACCAAGTAGAAATAGTAGCATGCTTACCAAGTTGAGGGGCCCTTCCCAACTGGTAATTGATGCTAAAATAAAATCAGTCCCCTTGAATGCTCATGTACACCAAAACTTCAACTCTTTTATTTCATCAAATTCAGAAATTACACTAAGAAGATCACACTGAGTTCTCTCAATTCTAATGATGAATGATAATGTAATGGGTATTTTTTCAGCCCTATGAGACTCTTATTTATACATCAAATCCATGGAGGAGTGGATAAAACCAAATTCCCCAAACTCAGATTTTGGTTAAAACCAATTTTACAATTTTTGGAATGAAATCACAAAAATCTGGGTTTTATTGTAATTTGGGCAGATGTGAGTTAGGGATCCACCTATATCTTCCAAACCAATTCTAATTTTGAAAAATTGTCCCCACGATTCTCAATTTTCCATATTTTAGACAAAACCCATATCTTCAAATTTCTAGATCTGAGACCATATGCATGGAAATCAAGGCACAAGTTGGCACTTTGAGATTTTTACTAATTTTGGGAGAATCATTCCCCTTAAGATGGAGGTCCACATGTGCGATCTGGGTGAATTATAACACACTTTTCCACATGTAGACATCTTTCTAGACAAAACCCATGTCCCTGATTTTCCTCTAGAAGCATGCCAAATTTTCGACTATAATCCAGTACCAGACGGTTGTTGATGCTGGTACTGGATGACATGGAGCATTCTAGTACCGGATGGTTTCTGGAACATTCTAGTACTAGATGTGTTAAATTGTGAGTACCGGATGATATGGAGTATGGGTACTGGATGACATGGAGTGTGGGTATTGGATGACATGGAGTGTGAGTACCAAATGACTGTAGAACCTTTTGGTACCAGATGACTTGGAGTGTGAGTATCAGATGATAGTGTGAGTACTATATGACATCGAGTGTGGGTACCAGATGACATGGAGTGTGGGTACCGGATGACATGGAGTGTGAGTACCAGATGATTGTGCAGGTACCGGATGACTGTAGAACCTTCTGGTATCGGATGACTTGGAGTGTGAGTACCAGATGACCTCCAGTGCTGGTACCAGATGAATTCCAGTGTGGGAATATATTGTTTGGACATAGAAACATAGTATTAAACCATCATCAGAATGTTTTTGTATAATCATCCTTTTAATCACTAAAAATATGGAAAATTATGTATTAACCACATATGATGAGTAACACGAGATAATAAAGGTTTTTGGTGTAATTAAGGATATATTATGGATGAAATACAGGGAGAAGGTGTAATGATGAGTGTATTTGTATGGCGGAAAATATGACAAAATTGGAACCCAACACTTCTTATACCTCCATGTCATAAACATGTATTCTAGGTGCACTTTCCCTTCATTCTTATAATGTTTAGCTTCTTTGACCACATAGTACCCTACCTGGAAACCATAAGGAATGAACAATCTCTTCTTATCTTTCACAAGGGTAGCATTGAATCCTTGCATAATGGTATGATAAAAAAATTCCCCAATGACTAGTCTATCGGGTACATACACAGGCAATAGATGTAGTGGGATAATTGCTCCATAGATCCTTAAGTAGGTGTGCTTCTCTTCAAAGTACCAATGTCCAATGTATTTCAATATATTCTTTGCAATATGTTTAGATAGTGTGGGACATTCTAGTCCAAATATGAGAAAATAGATCCTTGTTATGAAAACTTCACAAATATGAGAATAAAACTTTTTTTCTTTGTTTTCCTAGAGCATGTTGAAATACACATGGATAGGTGGTTTATAAATATTCCAACAACCTGAGTAAGATATTATATGCACGTAGTATATCCAATAGAAATGAGACCATGTATAAAGTAGAGGAATCACCAGGTTTTTGGGACTATGCTTGAGAAATCCTTAGACTAAGTTGTTTAGAAATGACACACCCCTAATTGAATTTCATTCCCTACATCACCATATAGTATGCCAAAGGTAACAAGACTTATGAGAACTGAGAGGGGTACCTTTCCCAATACAACCTACACAACAAGATCATGACATACATATATGGTTCTCTCAAGCTGGAAATGGCATACCTATAGGTGGATAGATTCACTAATTTTCTATGTTCTTTCCACCAGCTACTCAATATTTTACTGGTGTGATAGCATTCATGAAAAGAAATAAAAAAAATCATTGGTTAGGGACTCATCAATGTCTAGAAATTTGTAGCAGATATTCATATTCTGTGAGTAAAAAGCCTATGCATTTTCCCTTATAATTCACAATTTTATAGTCTTATGATTTAGTATGACATATAATCCACTCCATCAGTTCTTCACAGAGCATGATTGGTGCCTTGGTATCCAAAGAATGTATTAGGGACTTCTTTATTGTAGGGAAAATTGCATCATCTACTTCCCTAAGCTGCAAGTTTCTATGTGGGGTTGATTCCAGGTAGTCCCCATTATTAAATTTTGTAAAAAGACCATTCTAGGGAGGGATTTGGCACCTGTGTAGAAGCCACGCCTCCTATGCATGGATCCATGTCCCAAAACAACGCCATTATGCTAGAAATCTTCTTTTGAGGTATCCTGATGAGAGGTTTCATTCCTTTAGATGTCATGGTTTCTTTAGCCCACATAGGCACAGAACTGGAACCAACCTCAACATCACCAGACCATGTCCTTGGCCTCTTGGGTGTCCTATGTGTGGGATATTTCCTAGGAGGAATCGCATCTGCGGGAAATCATTCATGGTAATAAAACATCAAAATATCGTTCCCAAAAGTAGATATTATGGAACATAAACATACCTATTACCAAGAAACGTTGATATTTTCTGGAACAAACATTACCTAATAACACTCGTTTAATGTGTAATTACTAGTCAGTTGAATCTTTTGGTACTAGAATTAAAATAGGTGTTGTGGGCTTCAATTTTTTAGCAATCAAAATGAACAAGAAAATCGCACTCAATTGATAATACACTCAACTAAGAAAATAATGCAGCAAGTTTAAGAGAGGATGTAATTTAACAACTAAATATCGAATCCATGGGGAGAAATATTCCATAGTAATGGTGTTTAATGTAGTGGAAGTACCTCCCACCAGCCTTTGATGGATGACTTGATGCATGGAGGTGACTATCGACATTTTTTTAAGTCGTTTAACTCGACGTGAAATGGTTTGGTTGGGTTCAGGTGTCATAAAACTCCATGCACCTTTCAACCACAATGTTGATTCGGTTATAAATACCCACATCCATACATAGGTGACATCATCTACGTGCGTGTGTGAGTGACATGGAGGCCCAATGTGACATTCTAATGGAACATATCGATACATCCTTTGAGAGGTCATATGTTGATGCATCGAGGGACCCACTTCAGTTGTGAGGTGAAGTGAAGTATAGGATCAACAATATGATGACACAGATTAAATATTCCCTTCTGATCGGATGGTCAACATTATGTGAGTGGGATTCCATTAGGCGTCGAGTGTAGGTGAGAGTGACTTGGAAAACCGACGTGGCACTAAATCAATGCATGTTAGTAGTTTATTTAAAAATGGGTGAGGTGAGATGGAAAAGGTCACATTCAAGCGTAAGGAGGGAATGAACCATCCGCTTATAATAATCAATGATTCAGATGGATCTAATTGTTTGATCAAATGGCCAGCATCCCCTGAGGTATAACACCTATCATTCATTAGGTGCAAGTGCGAGTGATTTTAGACAAAAGAGATGGCTGATTTAGCCGATGACTGATGAGTCCATCGAAGTTGGCTAATCGACATGGGGATCTATAACAAAAAAAAAAAGACGTTGTGAACCCCCAATGACTGATGAACATGAAACTCAAGGAACGATGTGGTGTTATCGTATCCTGGTATGGATTATTGTGTGGCAATGCAACTTGGCATATGATGTGGCTTGAATGAGTCATGAATTATAACAAGGGAAGCGTATGGATGATGACATGACCTTGGTATGACTTACATGTGGCATATTATGTGGCACCTTAAAGACTCACAAATGGTCCCTTTCCTCATTGATCATGAACGATGGATATTTAATGTTTGTTTTAATCAAATGGTGGGTATTGTTATAACCGTAGATTCATGTTTAGGTTTGATTAGAAATTTTACTTACAGAACTTCGACCTTCACCTGACGGTTGTAGAAAATAATGTGGGAAACTTAATTTCATGTGTGTTGGCTTAATGAACTACCCATCACCCAATAGGCTCCTCGACCATCGGGTTAGTTTCAATTACTTTAATAATTTTGTTTAAACCTTGCGTCCCCGCCTGATCAAATACATTTTTTGTCCCAATCCATGAGAGAGTCATTTTTGGAGAATTGTGTGTTTAAATGTATGATACTCGACTGACTAGTTTTCAAAAATGATTATGGATCCTTGAGGTTCAAAGAAAGATTTAGTTCCTTGTTCATTGGGCATGACCAGACTCAAATAAATCAAGGAAATTCAAAGAAGCATATCATTTAAAGGTTGATAAACAAAAACCAACTATAACAAATTTAGACGTGGTACCCCAAATTTAATGAAATTTTGAGGGTGTGTTGAGTGCGCAACAAATGGTGATTCACTAGGAAAAACAAAAATATTTGATCCTTACCTTAACCGTAATGATATAAAAAAAAATTGGAGGAAACCTCAATTTAAGATAGTAACTCAAATATCATTTATAAATCTATATGCATATAATCTGAGGGACATCCACACCTATCTTGTTGTGGGGACTTGTTTGATTCCATGCCCCTTTATCGTGAACCCGTGTTCCATGTTCTATTAGGCAAGATCTAGGTGGGAAACTACCATTGATAGGGGATAATTACACTTCCAACTTCTAAGTATTTGAAGCATTCTCATGGTGTCACTCTGTTTCCAGTGAGTATCCATAGCCCCGGTGGAGTCACCTCAATATCAAAAACCTTTCTCCACTATTAGTGAGAATCGATAGCCCCAATGGAGATATATGCATACCCTCCCTAATTTCCATCATTATTTACTTGAAATGTTCCTTCTTTTAACTCTTTATTTTTTTTATTATGTTTTACTGCAATAGGTACCCATTACTAGATATATTTTGGGAAGGACATGTGTAAAACCAAGAAGGAGTCAGGGAGGAGGATATTTGTTTCTTTTGAGAGAACAAAAACTAGTGCATAGGATTGTATTACAACATTCTCGCTAAGAGACGTGATATCCTTGCCAGCTCTACCAATAGACATAGTTCATACTCTTCTTCATTTCCATTATTTCCTTCATAATTTCCAAACCACAATACAGACAATACACTTATTCCTCAATTGATATGGATATAGAAGTGTAAATAATTTCCACGTTTAAATCTTCCACTGAGTGAATTCCTCTTACTCTTCTTTATATGGTAAATTTGTTTGGTAAGAGTAGCTGGTTTTCCATGTTTCATCATGAGTCTTAAGAATCAATATCATTTTAACCACTTATCAAGAAATCTTGACCAATAAAAAAAGAAAATAAAACTATCAAACCAAAACCAAAAAACAAACAAAATAATAATAAAGGAAAACAAACCAAACAAAGAAAAAAAAAAAAAGTAAACTATGTTACACAGTTACTCGTGCTGAGTAGCTAAGAAAATAATCTTTTAAGGGATTGGACATTTATAAGGAGAGAATATAGTTCACCTCTCAAGTTTCACAATCTATATGTTCATACCACTAATCTTTCATCAAGTTGGTAAGGACCAAGCCATAGGCTTTGAAATTTAGAATGTTTCCCTTTCAACTCATTTACTTTGTCCCATTTCAGAACTAGATCTCCCATAGAAAAACATTTGTCTTTGGCTTTGTGCTTGTCAAACCACCTTTTAACCAACTATTGATGAGCTACAATATGATTTCTATCCTTTTCTTTTTCTTCCTCTACCATAAGGAGTGTTTCAATACATTGTTGCAAGATTGAAGGTGATTGACCCCTAGAGGCTTGAGAGAGCTATAGATAAGCAAGATACAAGTTGTTTGGAAGAATGGCTTATTGTCCGTAAACAAGAAAGTACAAAGAATTTCCTAAGGTTTCTTTAATAGTTACCCTATAAACCCAAAGGGTAGTATGAAGAGCAGTGTGCTAGTTCTATGATTTTTTTTTATGTGTTTCTAACCCTATAGACATTGTTGTTACAATGATTCTCTTTCATGTGTTTCTTATGATTCTCTGTCATGTGTTTCTATGCTTGTATATTTTTATTTTCGTTGTGTATTGATTAATATTCTCTGGAAATAAAAATATACAAGCATAGAAACACATTCCTCCCAACCATAGGCATTGTTGTTCCAATTCTCAACAGTAGGTCACCCCCAATTCAGGCCTATGAATCCACAAGGACATGTCCTGGGACAAATCTAAAACACACAACAATTAGCTAATTATCTCTCAAGTTTTCCCAACCATACAACAATCCTAATTTCCAGCTCTCTTTCCCCTTCAACTTCCACAAACCAAATAAATGAACTCCTTTATCTTCCATGCAGTCCCTCAAGTTGTTCCATTTCTCTCTAAGTCTCTAGTGCTACTGGTTAGGAAATATCCATGCTAGAAAATCCAAGTATTCTCAATTGTGATAGTTCTTTCAAAACTGCCATCAATCTCATGCCCATAGGAATCCATTGCAACCTAGAATGATTAGTAATTACTCACAACCATATCACAATGGCTCTCCTCCTCCATCCATTTGTTTCCATGATCCAACCAAGAGCACATGAATTAACAAGAGTGAATGAGGAAGAATCCCAAGGTAAGAGTGTAAGAGTAAATGGAGATGAACCCCAAAAACATCCCACAGGGGATGTTTATATAATTACATGAAATCAAGAACCACATGGCCTCGCCAAGAAGCTTATGTAACCACTTTTCTCAATTAAACCCAATATGGGTAAATAAAATATAGTAAAAATACTTAGCCCCTTTATTCCCCCTCTCTTGTGGAATCATAGCCGCCTATCTCTTGTCCTTATTTGTTTTGCAACCAGCGATGTATTTTATTAATATATATAGAAGTATTAAATTTCCTAGGCATTCCCATCCTTTCCAACTTATCGGCTCACCAGGCTAAGTTGCATTTATATAACGCATTATAGTTCATAGGGATTAAAATCAAGGTGTTGCAGCCCCGTCCCCTTATTTTTCCATTTTTCTCAGTGAACAACATCATATTGATGTTCTTACAATTCTAGGAACTCTAGCCTTTAATCCGCACAGGAAATCCAACAAATTTCTTATATACATAAACACTTTGGCCTAAAATAAAACATGCATACATAGGCATTCCGACCCAAAACATGTATAATGATCTTCAAAATTTATATTTCTGGAAACAATTCCAACCAACAAACTCTTCTTCCCTATCAACCTGCACAACCCAAAGAAATGAACCCCTTTCTCTGCCATGTAGTCCATTAGGTTGTTCCACTTCTCTCCAGGGCTCCAGTGCACTCAACCAAGAAGTTTAAGAGTTGCGGCTCCAAGAACTCCAACTGCAACAAGTCCATTGTACTTTCTTCATTCTATGCCTTCATCATTGAGCTCGATATCCTTCTAGTGCTATTTTTCCCAAACTTCCATCTTCCATATCCAACATCTCATTTTTATTAAAAAAATACATTCATCATGAGATATCATTATAACAATTTCAATCATAAATGTCAAATATGTTTTATACAGGAAAACAAAAATTTCCAAGCATGAGCTTCCTACTCATAATTTGTTTGGCGCTTGCAGATACAAGCATCATTCTTTATTACATCTCATAGTAGTTCCATACCTAAGGAAATTCTTCCTATAATTTTCTTTTCAATTTCCATGCATCTAAACAAATTGTTAGCATATCATAACAATTTTTAATTTCTCAAATATGTTTATATACAGGAAATAAAATTCCCTAGGAATGAGGATTTTTTCTCATCATGCTTGGCTCTTGTAGAAACAATAATTGGTCTTATGTATGGAATTACATCCCTTCCACATCCAATACCATTCTCCCTATAATTTCCTCAACCTTTCATTCAGCCACACAAACTGTTAGCATAACATAAAAGTTTGTAACTATTAGTTTCTCAAATCTATTTTATACAGGAAAATAAAATTTCAAGGCATGAATTTTATACTCATAATGTTTGGATTTTCAGTTGTAGATATTAGTATTCCATGTGGATTAAATCCCTACCATATCTAATACCATTATACCTACAATTTACTCAATTTACACTCATCCAAACACATTGTTAGCATATCCTAACAAATATACATTTTCATGGCAACAATTACAAGGTTTTACAAAGTGATCTCATGCTTGATTACAAGACCAATTCAATCACTTCCATTAATCCAACTAGTAACTATAATGAACCCATCATCCTCTATAGATGTATTATCAACCAATATTTTCTTCTATCCATCAAAATTTTTATTACCATGTTCCCTTGACAAAGCTTTTCCATAATTCATCATTATGTAACTACTTTAACCTACAACTTGTTGCAATATCTAACATCTCCTGAAGTGTTCTGAACCTCATTAGTTATCAATACTCACGTCATTTAATTTTTTAGGATAATCATTTCTATGCCATATAATATATACATGCATTCACCAAAATGCATTCAATAATTCCTTTAATACCACTTGTAACATTTTCAACAACTCCAAAAAATCTATCTTAGAATTGTAACATACAATAATTTTTCAACTAGTATTCATTTTAAATATAATGCAGTTATCCATCATTTTTCATTTTCATCACCACATGATTTTCATAATGCAACAAATAATTACTAATAAAATAACAATTGATGTGCCAAAATCCATGGCCACATCTACACAATGCATCATTGCATTAACTACATAATACCACATAACTATGTCATGCATTCCACCACAGTGATTTGGAAGGTCTCGATAATGCCTCAACATATCATCCACATACTCCCTACCACTTTCTTGACTATTTGGATACCTTCCTTTTCAACCCAAACACAACACCAAGAATATAATTCTTAAGTTCTCTTTAGTGTTGGAAAAGAGGTTGCAGTCCAAAGATCAGATATACAATAGGTTCCATTGAGCACTCACATAGCACTATAGGACTTCCATATCCAACCATCTCACGTTATCACACATTACTATACCTATGGGTGTTCATTGTTGTAGAAGGAGTATGTCTCCTGACTTGACTTGGTTATGATCTCATAACCAATCATAACACAATATGAAACTAACATTTTATCTAAAAAAACTCTAACATCAACAACATTTACATACTCTAGTCCTTCGGCCATTACATATCAATGTAAATATTGAAAAATTAACTGAGGGAATTCTTACCTCAATATCCTTGAACATTGGAAGCAACCAAATGCATACATGCATGGATGTTATCAACCTACTTGATGCTTCCTGATCAACTAGTATTTGTAGAATCTCATAGGATTCATCCTCCATCCTTTTGATCACCATTCATACTACCCTCATGGGTCTTCAAATAGATGGAATTCATAAGCAACAACATCATCATCCACATATTTAACAATACTATATCATTTTTCCCGAAGTCATAATCCATCATCAATCATACTCAATTTCCATAACATCATTATTGCATTTATATAACAATAGACTATTATAATTCCACAAGCATGTCATATGCATATCCAAGCATGTACATATGCACAAACGCACATCCATATGCGCTAAGCATTCACTGTCAGCATGCCTACTAATGCATATGCATTCTAACTTCATTGTATGTATCATGCACTCTGGTGCATTTATGTTTCAATTCACTTATGTAACAACCCCATTTGTTACGACAACACGCGTCGCCTAACAAGTGCAAACATAAAAAAAAAACTTTGTTTATTTGTTTGTTTTTGTTTTTTGAAGCAGGAAGGTAACAACAACACCAATAAGAAAAACAACTTGTGGTGCAAATCTCTTTAAAATCCAGGCGCGCTATTTAGTCATTCATTCAATAATTAGAATATGCGGCAAGAGAGGCGATATACCTTCCGAGTCCTAAATTTAAATCACGCGATCATCATATTCAAGTAAACAATAACTACAATCATACAACTTGGCAATAAAAATAATTAATGGCTAAAATCACTACACTAGTAAGGCATCCATCCATCTCCTGAATTCATTAGTTTACCCTCTAGTAGAACCTTTTTCTTTACGCCAATAATTTCCTACATCAAGTTAATTCCTAAATTAAGGCTACAAGAACAATTAACGTTATTAAATCAAATAACATTAACAAGAAGATAATCCTCCCTTTAGTCATTCATGTGGTCGTTAGCTAGCATGATGCTCATCAATCCATCCATCATTGATTGAGTAACTGAGTCCTCCAATAAAGGTTTACTAGGCTATTAGAAAATTCTAATGATAACAAGTATCTTACCTCGCCAATGAAACTAGAAAATTCTAATCAACAATGATTTAGTAAATTCTATAAACAACAAGCAACGTACATCGCCAATAAAATTAGTAAATGTTAATCAACTGTGAAATGGAAAATCTTATTCAACAATGAATTAGCAATTCCTTTAATAACCAACAGCTTACATTTCCAAATAATTTAACCATTTCTATTCAACAATGATTTAGTAAATTCTATTAATAACAAGCAACGTACATCGCTAATAAAATTAGTAAATGCTAATCAACCGTGAAATGGAAAATCTTATTCAACAATGAATTAGCAATTTCTTTTAATAACCAGTAGCTTACATTGCCAATTAATTGAACCATTTCTATTCAACAATGATTTAGTAAATTCTATTAATAACAAGCAACGTAGATTCTATTTAACAATTCTATTAAATAGTAAATTCTATTTAATAGTAAATTTTGTTTAACAATTTCTATTCAACAATAAAATTAGCAAATGCTAATCAACAAGGAATTAAATCCGAAATTCTCATTGTTGTACTGTATCTTGGCAGTTAGATAGAGGGTTTTATAATTTAAATTCCATTCATTCTGAAGACGCAGATTAGACGCTAAATAAGGCCAGCCAACTGACAAATTAAAATTCATCTACCCCAAGGAAACTGTCACTTGGCAACTAATCTGAATCGTGCCTTAGATAAGAATTAAAATTCCAACTGTTCGAAACTAAAACATCATCGAGACAACTTTGCATGACATTCGATTAGAGAAAAATTTAAAAGCCAACGCTCTGAGTGGCGGGTTAGATGGTAAATAAAAATGAAAGTTACGGGTTAGATAGTAAATAGAATGCAATTTGTTCAAACGAAAATTCATTAGAGGGAAATGCGCGGTCATTGCGCATAAATTTAGAGTAAAACGTCAGCTCTAGAATTAACCCCAATCCTCCTTCGTCGAATGTACCAGACGGTCTAGCTGTGTGGTAATTACTTGATTCAGGTCGCTCATGGGCATCAATTATGTTGCACGATCGCACCTCCTGGTGATCAAAGCAAGCATTAAGGGGAAAAATTGAAAGCAAATGCGAACTGGAAGGCATCCGATGCCAGGAAGGCGTAGAGGCCAAATGATAGCCTCACCGGGGAGATATCACCAATTTTGGGTGCCATTTATGGGTGAAGGATCACAAATTTCTATTTTAAATTTGCAGAGTTATTCTAGACAGTCTTGCCGAGAAACCGAACTAAATAAGTATCAGGTCTAAGAAGGTCATAAAGTGTAGTGAACACATGTTTAATTTCAACTCTCAGCATTGAATAACATCGTGGGTGAGAATCAATTCTAAACCTGACTGTAATGTGTGGAAAGAGAGGGTGTCAATCAAGCGCAGTCAACCGTTTTCATTTTTCACCCCAAACAAAAAATTGAGATGAAGAAATTTATAACAAAAGGGGTATCAATGACCAGGGCAAGAAGTAATTTCCATAAGAGCCATTCCACTATTCCATTTGCATTGGTTACATAGAAATTCTGAGAAATATCCTTCACATATTTAACATTGAAATTAAATTTAACAGTTTTTAAATTTTTTAATAGATTCCACTCCTACAAAATTTTGAGATATATCAAGAACATAATTATTATCGCATCAGCCAAGGCACTTTCCATACATGTTTAAAATACAATCAGACGGTTATTACAATATAAAATGACAAGTTAAATATCCAATAATGAAAATACTCACTCATAAAACTGATTCAATGAAGGTACACAATAATGAAAATACTCAGTCGCAGCAGTGGATTCTATCAATAAAATGTAGAGGAAAGACAATTTGGATCCCTAGGAAATTACACGAATCGCATAGATTTTCCATTCAAACACGCAGATATTTAATGGGAGGGAAGACGCCTCCACAAGTATATAAAAACGCAGTCCCTATAACTTACAAGAGTAGTCACGACATCGAAAATGCAGTAAAAAAAAATGTAAATTCACAGTCAATGAATGGTAAGGAAAAAACAAACATAGTCACACAATCCATATAAAGCACAGTCCTTAATATATATTCAAATCGCAATCGACAATGGTTAAACGTAGTCCTCAATAACATTCAATTCGTTATCAACAAAAAATCAATCACAGACATAGTGAAATCACAGACACAACATCAATAAGCACAGACACTAACATATTAAACGTTGAGATTTACTGATCAAGGTGTTGGGATTCACCAATCAAATGCAGAGATTAAAATGCAGAAGATAATAAGTGGTTCACTGAGAGAAGGGATAAACAATCACAAAGGTAATCAATCGCAACAAGGTACAAGACAATCATTCAAACAAGAACGATCAACAAGGGTAGATCATTGGGCAAAAACATCCTTCGGTCAACATCCACGCACAGAAAATCAGGGCATTAGAATCTATAGGTCACTATGCACCGAAGAGACAACCATCGATTCAGCTCCTGGCCGACTGCTCAGGCATAGAATGATGATATAGTGATGAGGATGAAGATAAAGCACAGACTCTTCCAAAAATCAATAAAACAATAGAACAATCATAGCAATCGAACATCGATGGCCAAGGATATCAATCAATGCAGCGAGCGCAAATCTATGATGAAATTAAGTTATCGATTAAAAATGCTAAGTAAAGCACTTTCTTTACACAATTAAAAGTACATAAATGAAAGTGAAAGATCAATATTAATCTACCATTCAAAATAAAAGCATGCATACCGTAGCCCAAGGTGGCAGCTCTGAGTCTTTGTCCTGCATGCTCCGTCTTTCTCTCGGTTGTCGATTGTTGTGACTTCACCGGTACCTCCCAGCCAACGCTAGGGATACTCTTCTTCCCCCTTATCCCCTCGATTTGCAAAGGGTCCTGTAAAGACCGGTTTTAAATTAACAGCTAGTAATTCTACCAAATGTACAGTAATTTCTACTAGGTTTATAAAAGAAGAAGAATTCCAAATTTTCTCAACACTTATGCAAGTAAAATTTATCAATGAGTAATAAATATAATTAAAACAATGCATAAATTTGAATTAAATACCTTCACTCTGATGCTAATAATCCTTCCTATTGTCCGCAGCTTGCTTCATTCCCGCTTCTTTAGAACACTACCCAAAATCGTCCTCCCTGCCGACTAGTTATCCCCCTAGCCCTAGGATATCAACAGATATCCTGGCCCTCCGAGCCCAAAACCCCCAGCAACCCCGGTGCACTGCTACAATACAAACTCCCAAAATCTCACTCTCCCTCCAATACTCAGAGCTCCCAAAATATTTCTCCACTCCCGTAGAAAAAAAAAATAATCCTCCCCCCCAACTCCTTTCCTTCCTTATCCCTCCTTCACCGACACTCCTCCCCCATTAACTCCCTACCTAACTCCTTTATTACCCCTTATCCTTCCGTCGTTAATACCCTTATCCCTCCTTTATTACTTATCCTCATGTATTTAATATGTTATCCCTTGTGGGATACGCAACCTAATTTAATATTATATCTTATTATCCACCGTTTATTTAATACTTTTATTAATTAATGAATTAATTAATAATTAAATTAATCATTAACCATTATGAACAACTATTTAATAATAATCAATTAGAAATTTTATTTTAAGACATAAATATAGTTTAGCTAATCTTTTAGGATTATATTATTAAATTAATTATACTTAATAATCAAGGGTCGTTACATACACCCACCCTTCAGGAAACTTCGTCTCGAAGTTAAGGTATCTTATGGTACAATGGAAAAGAGCATGGTTCACACATTCATAAAAACTAGCTGACATTATCAGTAAGTAAGTCAAGAAAGCTCATACATACTAGTGTATATGTATAAGAAATGCATGTGTAGCTAGTACATGCAAATCTCGTGCATGTACTAATAATCAAAATTGTCATCCTTTAGTAATTTATGTATGCATTCAATCCAGACAGCAAGACTAGTCTTTTATAAAAGACAACAATCAATTAATTGTGTGAGAATTCATTTAATTACAATTGTTCGGTTCAATAATTTATTTTAAACAACGGTGGTTAGTTACATAATAATGAATATTCATATATACACATTTTTC
>ML778779.1:299394-337177 GCA_009831015.1 Picea engelmannii | reverse complement strand
ATTGGCTAGGTTAGGGTTAGGTTTAAGCATCTAAGCTTCGTTTCTCGCCCCTACGAAAATAACTATTGGTTCCTTTGCCCTGTAGCTACGCTAGCTTTGTGCTTCACTCGCGACTTCCTATGCTTACGCTCCTAATGAATATGTCGCCTCCTTCCTGCTTGTCCTAGTCTAAGTCCTAATGACACCTTAACTAATAATAGTCAAAGTTCAGCCATATTTTATTATTTAACTTAGGGATTAAACTCAATTAAAGATTAAAGCTTAGATTAATTCTAAATTTTAGAACAGACATTAAATTTAAACTTTACTTTACCTCAAATTAAAGCTAAATTATCTTTATTTTACCCCCACCAGTAAACCCTCGAAGAAACCCTACGAACTCCTTTAAAATTTATTATTAGTTCTTAACTCCCTCCCGTTTGAGCACCTATGAGCAGATAAAGTGAAAAAGAGGACCTCCTTATTTACGGACGGCATCGCTGCAGTCTCAATATTTTCTCAGGAGTTGCGGGAAGATATGACTCTCTCCTTATTAGCCAGTCTACCTACAATGAGCCAATTGTGTGTGCCTACCAGTTCACTCCAATACTGCACCAGCCATATACTCAATATGGTCCTGCGTTGGTCAAATCCAATACTGCGCCAGCCTCTTGAAATCATCGTAAGGAAGGAGAAACCCTTTCAATCAAACGATCCTGGAAGAGAAAACAAACCTTAGTGAGCCTTCGAGATAACAACCTTGGGTTCAGTGCACAATAAGAATTCGTGAGGTCACTTCACCCATTGGCGTAGTTTGGTTGTTATCCACTTGCAACAGGTAGCAATGGAGCACAAAAATAATATAATGAAACAATACTGCTTTTACCATAACTAAGACTAGATGCAACAAATCATGAATAAGAGTGGCCATCTTGAATGGTAATTAACAAAACTGAGCTCATGTGCCCTAAAATAAAACATTGAGTTTAAAATTTTTTCCTTTAGAATTTCTATAGTTGTCATCCACTGAAACCCGAGGAACATAAGGATGTCTATTGAGATTAATTGGGGGTGGAATGTTATGGTAACAGGCAAGCATGGTCAAAATAAACTAGTGACATAATTTAAAAAAAAAACATGAAAGTTTATAGGCCAAAAATGGTATTCCCCGTAAGCTTGGCACGTCAATAGGCTGGTGTCTTTGTTAATTTGCAAACGCTTTTTATTTGTAAGATGGGAGATTGACAATAATGGCATAATGAACTGAAAACGCTTTTTATTTGTAAGATGGGAGATTGACAATAAACCCATAAATATATTTGCCTATTGTATTTCTCTTTTTATACAACTGTTAATTAATAATCTGCGGGATATACTGTTAAACTGATAATGATTGCCCACTATTTCTTGCCATTTAAATGAAACAGATGATTGACCAAAGCTTATACACTTAGGTGTAATTTCTTATTTGAGCATCACTGACGAAATGATAAATGTAATGGCTGAATATAACGCTAAGCAAAATTTGAATTGGCCGCGCGGGGAAAATATGAGGCCCTCTTGCCATAAACTGCTAAGTCGACAGCGTGGGCTTGCATGTAGCCCACATGTCCCTCACTGTTATTCACGGGAATAAAATATCGGCCCACTACTTTAAACCCTAAACTCTTCATTTTGTCTTAGCATTAGCTGTGGTCACCTGTGCAGGGAGGCATGAGAGAGCATGGCCGCCATGGCGAATACAGTGCGTAGGTTGTGATACCCTCTATCACTCATCTCTGTCGCAGTTTGTTTGCGAAAATGGCTGCCAAATCTTCCCTTCTTCCTCTTCTGAGACGCCTCTCGAGGCCATATCTATCCATCCAGAAGTCCCCACTGCTATCTTCCTTGCAGTCTCGCCTCTTCCACGCATCGACGGAGCCGCTGCAGAGCATTTCCATGTTGGATCAGATCCGTCCTCCGGGCAGCCTACAAACAAAATCTATCCTCGGTCTTTTACAATCCGAAAGCCTGACAAGTAACTGCAGAAACTACACCGAGGCTCGCAAGCCCGTGAGCGATGACAATGAAGATATTGATGAGGTCGATTTTGAAGACAATAGCAATGAAGATATGGACTTCAATGAAGATTCGTCGGACGACAGCGATGACGCTGAAGGTAGCGGGAAATTTTTCGGGACATTTTCTGAAGAAGAGTAAAGGTGATAATCGAAGCACTATAGATGCCATGATGGAGATGCGTTCTAGGTCTGTAATTGCTATTAGTCTGTTGTTCTGTTTGCTGACGAAAATAGGCTTTGGGTTTTAGGGTTTGGTGTTGGCGCTGTGATGGCTTGTGTGTTTGTTGTTGGTTTGTGGAGTAGTGCTAGCGCGTGCTTGTGTGTTTGTTGTAGGTGCGTGAACAAGTGTTGACTCTTGGTTCTGAAGGCTTGGAGAGTGGCCCTCAGCCAGTATAACTTTTATTATATATATTTTTTTACTATTTGCAGATCTGTTTGTGATCTGAAGACTAAAAAAAATTATGTTTATTGTTTCATCTTTACAGAATTGTTTTGACATCACCGACAGTTCAGCTACTCTAGTGAATTTTTGGTTACCTACTTAGCTATAACATTTCAAATTTCAGCATACAAATTTGTATATGTCAACAATCATGGTTTCCTTTTTGAATTATCTTAAGGATTTTCATCTACAACAAAACACTGTTTCTATAACTCTAAATTGAAGGTGGAGCTGTGTTATTACTTTTTATCACAGGGGGAGGTCACCTGAGACATGGCAGATTTCAATACATTTTGCACCAAAAGTGGTTCTGTCATGAATTGAATCTTCTCTTCCAATGCAGTAAACCACTATAAAAAAAAAACGTAGATCAGACTTGACAATTCCTCTAACAAGTCTAAGTCTTTAGACTTTTACAGTTTGTGGTGGTACTATACCATATTCTTTTTGCTAATCCGTATTGTTCTTGGCACATTCCCAAAGACAATTTTGTTTACCTTGCAGGTTTGAGAGCATTCTATACAAGCTGGAAATTTTGGATCACACAGCTTGAGAGAGAGCAATTGGTTTAGGAGCAACTATTGGACCGACAATGAATGTAGGAGTGCTTATTTAAATTTATGGTTGGGTAGGTAGGCCCTTGGTTCCAGATTTTGAACCAGGGATCTGATACCAAATGTAAAGACCGGTTTTAAATTAACATCTAGTAATTCTACCAAATGTACAGTAATTTCTACTAGGTTTATAAAAGAAGAATAATTCCAAATTTTCTCAACACTTACGCAAGTAAAATTTATCAATGAGTAATNCAACACTTACGCAAGTAAAATTTATCAATGAGTAATAAATCTAATTAAAACAATGCATAAATTTGAATTAAATACCTTAACTCTGATGCTAATAATCCTTCATGTTGTCCGCAGCTTGCTTCCTTCCCGCTTCTTTAGAACACTACCCAAAACTTTCCTCCCTGCCGACTAGTTAGCCCCCTAGCCCCAGGATATCAACGGATATCCTGGCCCCCCGAGCCCAAAACCCCCAGCAACCCCGATGCACTGCTACAATCCAAACTTCCAAAATCTCACTCTCCCTCTAATACTCAGAGCTCCCAAAATCTTTCTCCACTCCCGTAGAAAAAAAAAATAATCCTACCCCCCAACTCCTTTCCTTCCTTATCCCTCCTTCACCGACACTCCTCCCCCATTAACTCCCTACCTAACTCCTTTATTACCCCTTATCCTCCCTTCGTTAATACCCTTATCCCTCCTTTATTACTTATCCTCATGTATTTAATATGTTATCCCTTGTGGGATACGTAACCTAATTTAATATTATATCTTATTATCCACCGTTTATTTAATACTTTTATTAATTAATGAATTAATTAATAATTAAATTAATCATTAACCATTATGAACAACTATTTAATAATAATCAATTATAAATGTTATTTTAAGACATAAATATAGTTTAGCTAATCTTTTAGGATTATATTATTAAATTAATTATACTTAATAATCAAGGGTCGTTACAGGTCCATGCACACTAACCAAAGAACAACTATCTCCCAGCTCGCCTCGCAAGGCTGAGCTACCACTCATCACCGAGCTGGGTATCCCAACTCCCACAACATAAGTCAGTCAAGTCAAAACTTATGCAGCATAACATTACGCATCCAAGCAGAGATCCATACTCCTCCTCCTCCATCCTTATATAGAGTTTCTAAGTGATTTCTTTCCCAAATTCCCATTTAATTTAATTTTCGATAAATTAATTTTAGAAAAATCCTCCCCCGTACACATGTCACCCATCCCCTTAGTTGCACCAGAAATTAATTTTATTAATTAATTATTTACTCCTATTTCCCTCACCCACCTAAAATCATTCCTAGAATCACTCCTAGGTGTCCCCATATCCCTTACACATTTTAATGACTTACTCCCTTACTAAGTTCCTAGTTGAGTTCAATTTAGAAAGTTCTTAAAGGCAAGATTCCTTACTAGGTTAATCATTCTTCTTTTTCCTTATGTTTCCCTTTTTCATTATGCTTCCTCCTTTTTCCTTTAGTTTCCCAATTCTTTTTAAGTTTCCCTCTTTTCCCTTTTTATCTAAAACTCAAATTAGCAAGTGTAGAAAATTACCTTTTACCCCTCTTCCCTTTTAATTAATAAATTCTAATTATCATATGTAGAAAAACAATCAATTCCCTTTTAAAATTTTAGTCCCTTGATAATTTTGATTTTAATAAATTAATCGAATTTCTTACCCTCTTTTCTTCAAATGTTTAATGATGATTATTTTTATTTTATTTTTTTTACCACAAGTATCACTTAGACCTAGATTTTAATTTCCGAGGTTGGGCGACATTTTATTAGGGAAATTGTTTTTTAAATATTTCTTATCACATTATTCATTTTAAGTCCATCTAGGTTTATTCACTTATTAGTTAACAACACGACGTTCCCTTCAAGATGCACTAGGTTCTCCAAGGGTTCCACTCACCTCATTATGTTTCCCTTGCGTGACGTGCCCTTCAGGACGCACTACATGCTCCAAGGGTGCCACTTTCCCCTTTTCGTTTTTCTTGCACGACGTGCCCTTCAGGACGCATGACGTGCTCCAAGAGTGCCACTCACCCCTTTTCGTTTTTATTGCGCGACATGCCCTTCAGGACGCATTGTGTGCTCCAAGGGTGCCACTCGCCTCTTGACTAACTTGGTAGACATCAAAAACCCCTAGAGTCAATACTCTGTAGGGTGATCTTGTGGGAGACTATGGGCCTCTAAGGAATAAGGCCCCTGCCTTATTGTGTGCCCCTTAGAATCGTTGTGAGCGACTGTCAAAGTCTGCCCTCACAACATCGTTGGTATTCTCAAACTAGGTAATCGTTAACCTACAATTCAATCCACGACGCGAGTGCTAGTAGGTTGTGGTCGGTATTCTATCCACACCTCTCCCTCAATGTCTTTGGTAGTCATGTGTGACCCCTCTACTCCACATGTGAGTCTGGTCAGTCAGCTATTATCATCCTGCATCATCAATGAATCATGTCAGAATAAAATCCATAATCATAACATATAATCAGATGTACATATGTCATATATACAACAATCAAACCCCAATAGTCCACTCCCTAACTCGATCTGGATTCCAAGGGTTTCATCGATGCCTATGCATCCTTGAGGTCCAAAATCCTGCACTCTCAGGAGAACCGAGTCAATAGCACCTGTCTATGTCAATATAGAAAAATAACATGTCATCATATCCATAACGCCTCATAATCATAATCAGATTCCCAATAGTATAATAATCCAGATCACTTGCAAGCAAGTGTTCTCAAAGAATAAGTTCCCTCAGTGCACACAAGAGCGAGATGCTACATACACCCCCTCTTGGTCTAAATTTCATCCCGAAGTTTTACAGTATATAAGTGTCAAAATAATGTGTATCATAGTATCATAAGTCTATCCATCAAACAAAAATGGAATCTGTTGGCACATATCATATGCGTCCTCCCAGGTCATCGAGTGTGGACTATAGTTGTCCCACTCGACCTTGACTTGATCTACTCTTAGATATTGTATCTTTCGAATGTGATGATCCAGGATGCAGATCATTTCAGTCATGAGCGCCCCCTCATCCGATACCTGCAAGGAAATCATTTCAATAACATGTGTAGGATCACTAATATAATGTCTCAAAACAAATATGTGAAATACATTGTGCATATGCCTCAAAGAATCAGGCAAGGCCAGTGGATAGGCTACGAGCCCCTTTCCCTCCACATTCTCTAAAGGTCCCACGAACCTAGGAGAGAGTTTATCTCCCTTTCCAAACTTGATCGAAATCTTATTCGGTTTTACTCGCAAAAATACTCGATCGCCAATTTCATAACTACAGTCGACACGGCATGCATCGACATAACTCTCCTGTCGATCCTGCACTTCTTTGATCCTTTGTCTTATTGTTTGCATTTGATATTCCATTTCTTGGATCACTTCTGGTCCCACCAAGACCCTATCTTCAATTTGATCCCAACTCAAAGGTGTCTGATGCGGTCACCCATAAAGAAACTCGAAAGGAGCCATATCAATGGTGCTTTGGTAACTATTGTTATATGCGAATTCTACCAGTGGCAAGAATTCTTCCCAACACTTTTTTTGGTTCATCACTTACATGCACAACATGTATTCCAAGATTTGGTTTGTTTGTTCGGTCTACCTACCTGTCTCTAGGTGATACACAGTACTAAAGTTAAGTTGGGTTCCCAACGCCTCTTGGAAACTAGTCCAAAATCGTCCAGTAAGCAACGATCCTCAATCGGATATAATCCTCTTAGGCACACCATGCCACCTCACAATCTTACTGATGAAAACTCTAGCTATGTCAAGTTCCTGATATGTCATATGCACAGTAATAAAATGAGAACTCTTCGTCAGAGTGTCGACTACCACAAAAATCGAGTTGTGTCTCCTTTTTGTCAATGGCAATCCAAAAATTAAATCCATCGAAATAACCTCCCATTTTGATTATGGAATAGTGTGTTCTTGTAGTAATCCTAATGGATGTCTATGTTCATCCTTTTCCTGCTGACATTATATACATATGGCCACAATTGACTATGTCTTCCTTCATTCCTTTCCAGAAGAATAAGAGTTTAAGGTCTGCCCTCATCTTCATGACTCCCGGCTGAGCCACGTATACTGCTCTATGAGCCTTGTTTAGGATCAAACTCCTCAACTCGTCATTCGGTGGTACGTACATTCGATTTTTAAATCTCTATAATCCACTGTCATCCAATGTAAACCCTTCACATCTTGGTACCATCATGGTGTTTTTCCTAAAAAAATCCTTGACCTCTTTGTACCAGTCATCATCACACTAAATTTAGAATCTTTTCATGTAGATTCGTCTATAGAGGCATCACTGAAAATATGTGTCGTCTCTGACTCAACACATCCACCAATTTTTTCACTGTCCCTTTTATGTAAGTAATATCGAAATCATACTCGCTAAGAAATTATGACCAACATCATTATCGCACATTCAAGTTGCTTGCCTAAAGATGTGTTGCAATCCACAGTGGTCCATTTATCTCAAGTTTCTGTCCAATAATATAGTGCCTCCAAACTCTTGAGGCATAAACAATAGCAACAACTCCAAATCATGTGTCACATAGTTCTCCTCATGCCTTCTCAACCTTCTCGAGATGTAAGCGATCACTCGATCGTATAGCATCAAGACTCCACCTAATCCTTCTTTGGATGCGTCCATGCATACCAAGAAGTCTGTGTCCATGTCAGGAACCTTTAGTATCGGTGTTTTTGTCAATAGATCTTTGAGCCTCCGAAAGGCTTCCGTGCATTTTTCATTCCAAACAAATTCTTCTTCTTCTTCTACAATTCCGTGATCATATTTTCTATCTTCGAAAATCCCTCGATGAACCGTCGATAGTATCCTGCTAAACCCATGATGCTACGCACTTTCGGGACATTTGTCTCCGTAGGCCATTCCATAATAGCCTCGACCTTTGTTGGATCCATGGCGATACCTTTGTCGGAGATGACATGCCCTAAGTAGTGAATCTTCTATTGCTACAATGAGCATTTAGAAAAATTCTCAATAATTTTCTCTCTCGCAAATACTGTAGTACCAAGCGCAAGTGCTCATAATGCTCCTCCATCGTCTGAGAGTAAATAAAAAATCATCAGTGAATACTTGGATGAACTTGTCCAAGTATTCGCGGAACACCCCATTCATCAAACTCATAAATACCCTAGGGGCATTTGTCAATCCAAAAGGTAAACAATAAACATGTAATGTCCCAACCTCATCCTAAAATGAGGTCTTGGGGATGTCATCCTCCTTGATTTGTAACTGGTGATACCCTGATTGCAAGTCGATCTTTGAAAATAACATCGTGCCTTTCATATGATCGAACAAATCATCAATCCTTGGAAATGGGTACTGATTCTTGATCGTTTCCCTGCTCAATTGATGGTAGTCAATGCAAAGTCTCCATGACCCATCCTTCTTTCGTATGAAATAGTAGGCGCACCCCACGGTGACACATTTGGACATATAAGTTTTAGGTCCAACAACTCCTTCAGTTGCCTTTTTAACTCCTGTAACTTTGGGGTCAACATCTGATAAGGCGTTCTTGTTATCGATTCAATCCTAGGTTTTAGGTCTATGGTAAATTTCAAATCCCTCTCTGGGGCATCCTAGGTAACCCCTTAGGGAAGACGTCCGCAAACTCAATCACCATTGGAAGGTGTTCTAGAACTTTTGTTTCTCCCTTCTCGTATAATGAAAGTATCGCATAAATCTTACATCCCTTGTGCATGCTCTTCCGTAACTATTAGGAATAGATGAACATCAGGGGCACTCCTTAGTTCCGACCTACAATCATGCTTCTCTGTCCCTCATCATTGACCAAGCTCAATCGTTTCATCTTACAGTTGAGTATCGCCTCATGCGATTAAAATCAATCCATACTGGTCATGACATCACTAGATCCTAAGATTGTGACGTACCGATTGGCCCTAGTGACAAAACTCTCCCAGGTTAAGGCTACATCTTGTAGCCTTCGATAGCACCTGGATCTGCCAAAATTCTAAGGTTATTGTTAGTGATGGTACCTGATGTCTCGAGCATAGTCGAATGGTGCTCTTCCTGGAGGTTATTCACCGCTGCATGAATCCGATGGGCCTTGCCAAAATCTCCCACTGTAGTGGGTCTGACTAATCCAGAATCTCTAGTCCTCTCCATTGGGTAGTCACGCTGGAAATGTGGCTCCCCACATTCCAACACACTTTCTTTGGTCCAGTAATCCCGGTACCCAAAGTAGAAACTGAATCCTAACACTAAGACCAAACACGAACTTGTTGACCTTAAGTTCTCTGTAATTTGGTGCGGAGCATAAAAAACAACTCCAAAAATGGGCCTAATACTCGGGCACCATATGACCGCCCTGTCACAAAGGAGTTGAACTCATTGAGTTGATGCTCAATGAATTCCTCCGATAGAAGCCACGCTTAGAACCGTTCCTCAAACAATTCCCAAGACACATCTTCGATGACCATGTTCAAATGAAGTAGGAGCGTCTTCCACCATAGAAGAGAACTCCCCTTCATCTGAAAGACCTCCATGTGAACCTTCGCATTCAAGGTATAGTCATGAAGTGCAAACCACATTGCCATATTCTCCAACCATGCCTCGATGGTTGCGCCATCCGTGGCACCCAAGATCTCGAGAACAATTACCTTCTCGAGTTCCTCATGAAAGATAACGGTACTGGCTGGGAACATTGTGGACCCTCAGGGGTACAGGTGCCCTGGCCTCATCTCAAGACAGATGGTGAATCAAGGCCTATGACAATCTCTAGAAGGACCTTGTCAGACCATCTTCATCCCTTCAACAATCGAGTCCAGCCCAAGGACCTGTTCTTCCCCTTGGGGGTTAGACTCTGAGGGCACATACACGTCTAGAGGCATCGCACCTCCTTCCACCAGACCATGTTGCGAACCTCTGTGGCGTCCTCAAATCGAGATCACAACATGGACACGTTAAAGTTTCTAATTAGTGTTAGGTTAAAACTTAAGGGTCTACTACAGTGGAAATCATGTAGATCCACAGTCGCAGTGTTGAACCCGCTATGATACCATATGTAACAACCCCATTTGTTATGACAACACCCATCACCTAACAAGTGCAAAACTTTAAAAACATTTTTTTTTTTTTTTTGAAGTAGGAAGGTAACAAGAACACCAATAAGAAAAAAAACTTGCCGTGCAGATCTATTTAAAATCCAGGTGCACTATTTAGTCATTCATTCAATAATTAGAATATGTGGCAAGAGAGTCGGTATACCGTCTGAGTCCTAAATTTAAATCACACGATCATCATATCCAAGTAAACAATAACTACAATCTGATGCAGGAGCATCGCCAACTCATCAAGCGAGCCAGTGGGGAAGTGGGAGACAGTTGGACAAGCAACACCAATTTTTAAAATGCTTTGGGATTGTTGCACAAACATTAATGTGTAGATTTAATGAAGCGCACTTTGTATATTGTAAATGGACCTTGAGCGGATAGCTCTCGTCCTTTAGTAGATAGACGGAATCTAAAATAGTTAATGCTGGTAGATAGGAATTTAATTCTAGATTTGATAGCTTAGAGCGCAAGAGGGAAACGGATATAGACACCCTCATTGTGCATTGTAGAATAACCACCCAAGAAGAGCAAGAGCATGCAGAGAACTGTATGAAGAACACCCATGTACAAACATTTGAATTAATAGAAGAAAGCTTTGATTCAAATTCATGATTTGTGTTTTTCTCTGTGTATTGATGATGTTATGCTCATGAATGTTTGCTTGAATTGAAGTCTGAGAGGGCGAAGGAATGAGTTTCAATTGGTTCTCTATTTGAGCAAGAGAATTCCTGCAAGGAGTGCAGTTGAAGTTGTCCGCAAGGAGTGCGTTGACAGAGGCTCAGGTAGTTTAAATTTTGTTCTCATTCATCCCAGGAGTACAGTTGGGCATAGGAGTCGTGCAAGGAGTGCGCAGGCTAAAGAAAGTCTCAGGGTTGCGAACTTGAGTAAAGATTTGAAGGATTGTTGTCGCAGGTGTGCGCAGAGTCGAAGAAGACTTCAACACTTAGACAGTTGTTGAAGTTTTTCCGCAAGGAGTGCGTGCAAGAAAGTTTCTCAGAGGACTTGCGAGTTGTAGGAATAACTCAGGAAGGATAGGTCTTCGAGTTCATCGAAGGCAACTCAGACAAGTTGCGACTTGAAGTTGCGAGGGCGTTGCAGGTTTGCGAGTAGGCAACGAGTCTCGTGGAGAGACACTTAGTCATTTTGTGGATTTCCATCAGGAAGAGTGGTCAGACGAAATTCTCCAAGGAGAATTCGCGAAGTTTCGAGGGCCGTTAGATCTTGCGGAGGTGCAAGGAGGTTACGGCGAGAACGTCCGAAGGGTTCCAAGATCAGGAGAGGCAGAGCCGTTGATCAGGACCACGAGGGTCGTTGGATTCACACGCATATCATGAATCGGGGTTTCGTAAGTTGAGATTCCAAATTTGTGCAACAGGAATCGTGATATAGAGATACGTGATATCCCAACAGTCAAGGGGAAAGAGTGTGTGGGCCACAGTAGAGTCGGCGAGTGGAGAACAGGTGGCACACCCTATCAGGGTTTGGGAAAAGAAAAGTCCCGAAACCATTGACATCAGGATTCGCGATCCCGCGAAACCTAAAATCCCGATAGAAGTGACGGGATGTGGAAAGGTCAGCTCACACATGTGCGTCAGAGTTTCGTCACGTTGGGTATCGGGAGTCGGTAAATCTAGTGGTTCAACATCGCAAGTAGCGAAATCGTGATAGAGAAGAAATCCCAACAAAGCAAAGAAGGAAGTCAGCGTTGACTGGACATCGGGTCTCGGGGATTCGAGAGCCCAGTGATCGACCATTAGACTTGCGAAGTCGCGAGTTTCGATTCCCCGATAAGTAGAGAGAGAGAAGGGGATCACGCGGAGGTTTCTATGGGTGAATATTTCCCGATAGGGAAATAGAAGACCCTTTGAGTTCTTCGGGCCGAGAGAAGAGAAGATCATGTGTGAGCGAACGTACTTCGAGGAGTGCGCCTGCGTCAGGTTTGGTATCAGAGAAGGAATATTTCTTTTCTTTCTGTAGCAAAGAAAGAAGGAAATTCACCATGTCGCCGAGGAGAGAAAGACAGTCACCCGATCCAGAGGATAGGGAGGTGCGAAGAAGAGGCAAGAAGGCGACAAATCTGGAAATGGAGAGACAAATGCGTGATCTCCGAGCAAGACTCGAAGACATGGAGACAACGCAAATATGCACAACCAGTGCAGGGGATCTGAGTGATTCTGAGAGCGAGATAGAGGTTGAACGAGAGGAGGAATTTGCAGTCGAGGATGTAGCGAATGAACACCTAATTAAAGCTATTGCCAGGATGGGTGCAAAGGCAAAGATGGACATTCGAGTTTACGAGGGAAATCTGGATGCAGAGGAGCTTCTAGATTGGATTAGGGCTCTGGATACATACTTTGACTATGAAAAGGTCGAAGAGGATAAGAAAGTCAGGCATGTTGTCACAATATTGAAGGGACACGCAACATTATGGTGGGATGAGCTACAAGCAGATAGACGCTGCAAAGGCAAGCAGAAAATCAAGAGCTGGGACAGGATGATTGCGAAGATGAAGGCGAAATTCATCCCCAGAGATTATCAAATTACTATGTTCAGGAGGATGCAGAACCTGAGACAGAAGATGATGACAGTGAAAGAATACACTGAGGAATTCTATCGTCTAAATATCAGGGCAGGTCATCGGGAGAGCGATGATGAAAAGGTTTCTAGATATCTGAATGGTCTGAGATACGACATTCAGGATGAATTGAGCATGGTAACCATCTGAACGGTGGAGGATGCTTATCATATGGCTCTGAAAGCTGAGGAGAAGCTGAGCTGAAAACAAGTCAGAGGGGTCGAGGCAGAAGCCAACCCAGAGGCAAAGCAGTTGCCCAGGAGAAATACCAGAAGCCCAGGGAGGAATGGAAGAAACCTCAGGGTAAAGTTGAAAGAGGTGGAACCTCACAGCGAGGGCCACATGTTGAACAGAGAGAACAACATACAGAGTAGAAGGGAGATTATGCTGACGCAAACACTTTTCCTCGTACTAGAGGTAGAGGAAGAGGAAGAGGTGGAGTAATCATATGCTTCACATGTGGAAAGAACGGGCACAAATCTTACGAGTGTCCAGAGAAAACTAAGGACATCGGAGAAGCTCACATCACTGAAGCACAGAGGCGGGATGTTGAAGCAGAAGACGTTGAAGGCGGAAGTTCATTAATGATGCGTAAAATCCTTTTGACACCTGAGAAAGAGGTGGAAAGTTCAGTCCAAAGGACCAGACTTTTCAGAACAGCTTGCAAGACCAAAGACAGGGTATGCAAGGTCATTGTAGACAGTGGTAGCACAGATAATCTCGTATCTACAGAGATGGTAGAGAAGCTGGAGCTGGATATGACTGATCATCCAAGCCCATACAGAGTTTCGTGGCTACAGAAGGGACACCAGGTAACTGTTACTAAACAATGCTTGGTTGAATTCAAGATAGGTGGATATAATGTTAAGATCTTATGTGATGTTATTCCCATGGATGTTTGTCATTTATTACTAGGTAGACCATGGCAATATGACAGAAATGTGATTCATGACGGGAGAATGAACACATATACACTGGAGAAGAACGGGAGAACCCATATGTTGCTTTCAATAAAGGATAAGGAGGTGAAGCCGGAAGTAAGCAACACAGTACTTCTCATGAGTGGGAAGGAACTTCTTAATGAGGTTAAGAAGAAAGAAGATCCACAATTCTTTGTGGTCAAGAAGCCGAGGATTGTTCTGAATAACACAAGAGTGGATAATTTACCAGATGAGATTCAGGAACTACTGGAAGAGTTCACTGACATCATAGTGGACGAATTACCTCGTTCGTTGCCACCGATGAGGAGTATGAGTCATCATATAGACCTCATACCAGGAACCAGTTTTCCAAACAAAGTCGCATACAGATTGACGCCGCAAGAGAGTGAAGAGGTTAAAAGGCAGGTCCAGGAGTTAATGGACAAAGGATTGGTCAGGGAAAGCTTGAGTCCATGTGTTGTTCCGACAGTACTCAGTCTGAAGAAGGATGGAGGTTGGAGAATGTGTACTGATTCGAGGGAGATCAACAAGATAACCATCAGGTACAGATTTCCATTACCAAAGATGGATGATCTGATGGATTTCTTGAGCGGGGCAAGATACTTTTCAAAGATTGATTTGAAAAGCGGGTATCACCAAATTCACATGAGAGAAGGCGATGAGTGGAAGACAGCGTTCAATACAAACGAAGGTTTGTATGAATGGATGGTTATGCCGTTTGGCTTAACAAATGTGTCGAGTACCTTCATGAGGCTGATGAACGAAGTCCTGAGGGAGTTCATTGGGAAGTCCGTCATTGTGTATTTGGATGACATACTGATTTACATTAAATCAGTGGCAGAACACTTGAAGCATTTGGCTACAGTGATGAAGAGGCTATAGCAGGAGAAGTTGTTGATTAACATGAAGAAGTCCTCATTCATGAAGACATAGCTCATTTACTTGGGGTTTGTTATTTTGGATAATGAGTTGAGGATCGATCCGGATAAGGTGGAGGTAATCAAGAATTGGCCATCACCGAAGAATATCTTTGAGGTGAGAAGTTTCCATGGTTTGGCTAGTTTCTAGCGGAAATTCATCAGGAATTTCAGTGGAATTAGTGCAGCGATGATGGATACAGTGAATAAGCGGCATAAGTCTTTTCACTGGATAGTAGAGGCTGAGAAGAGCTTCAATCTGTTGAAGCGAAAGATCACGGAACAACCGGTTTTGGTGTTGCCGGATTTCCAGAAAACATTTCAAGTGAAATGTAACGCAAGCGGGTTTGCCATAGGAGCGGTCTTGAGTCAGGAAGACAGATCGATTGCATATTTTAGTGAGAAGCTGAACGAGGTGAAATTGAAATACTCCACATATGATAAAGAATTTTATGCTATCATATAGGCATTGAAGAAGTGGAGGCATTACTTGATCCTAAAGGAATTTGTTTTGTACAGTGATAACCACGCATTACAGATTGTGACTCAACATGAGAAGTTGAATCAGAAACATGCCAAATGGGTAGAGTATATGCAGAATTTCACATTTGTGATTAAACACATTACGGGTACTGCTAACAAAGTGGTTGATGCTTTGAGCAGGAAGTGTTTGTTGTTGCAGGAATTTCGAGTCAAAACATTGGGTTTTGAAAATCTCAGGGACATGTACGCAGCAGATGCAGATTTTGCAGAAGCGTATGAAACAACTGAGAATCCAGTTCTCAGAGACATAAGCCCTTGGATAGATTATATGATCCAGGAAGGATTTTTGTTCAAAGGCAATCAACTGTGTATTCTGAAATGCTCCATGAGGGAGAATCTGTTGAAAGAGAAACACAGCGGAGGATTGGCCAAACACTTTGGCCATGACAAGACATTCGCGAAGCTGAACGAGTCATATTTTTGGCCGGGAATGCGAGAAGATGTCAAAATATTTGTAGACAAGTGTAGAATTTGCCAGCATTCGAAGGGAAGAAAGCAGAATGCAGGGTTTTATCATCCATTACCCATACCAGAGAGTCCATGGGAGGCGATTAGCATGGATTTTGTATTGGGATTACCAAAGACACAAAGAGGTGTTGATTCAATATTTGTGGTAGTGGATAGGTTTTCTAAGACGACACATTTCATCCCATGCCAGAAAACCAGCGATGTGACTCACATCGCAAATCTATTCTTTAAAGAGGTTATTCGACTTCATGGATTGCCGAAAAGTATAGTTTCAGATAGAGACATCAAATTCATAGGGAATTTTTGGAGGACCTTATGGAAGAAGTTGGGGACTAACTTGATGTTTAGTTCTTCTTATCATCCTCAGACGGATGGACAGACAGAAGTGGTCAACAAAAGTCTAGGAGACTTGCTGAGAAGCTTAGTGACAGAATACCACAGCAGTTGAGACAATATATTACCACAGGCAGAGTTTGCATACAATGACTCAGTGAATCGGAGCACAGGGAAAAGTCCATTTCAGATCGTGTATGGGATGCAGCCAAGAGGAGTTTCTGAATTGCGAGATTCAGAATAGACTGCTACTAGCAGCGCTAGTGCAGAAGAGTTCACTGAAGCGATGAAAGAACTTCACTGTAGGGTGAAGGAGCGATTGTTGAAATCAAGCCAGGAGTACAAGCGCAGAGCAGATCTGCATCAGAGACAACTTCAGTTTGAAGTTGGTGATCTAGTTCTGGAACATTTGAGAAAGGAAAGGTTCCCGAGAGGAACATACAACAAATTGAAAATGAAGAAAAACGGGCCATGCAAGGTCTTGAGAAAATTCAGAGAAAATGCTTATGAAATCGAGTTGTCGAATGGCATCGGAATATCTCTGATATTCAATATCGCAGATTTATACCCATACAGGGCTGGAGAAGCATAGATTGGAACAAAGGAGCCAGTGATCCAGTGGATGAAACAATTTCCAGTTGCAGAGAAGCCGCAGATGGAATGCATACTGGACAAGAGAGTGGGTAAAAAGAACAGGAGGAAAGAATACTATGAGTATCTGGTCAAATGGAAGAACCATCCAGTGGAAGATGTCAGCTGGGAGACTGAAGCAGAGATACAGAGGCATGGACAGACTGTGCAGGAGCTCATGGACAGGATCCCATGAAATGTTTCAAGCGAGGGAGTATGATGCAGGAGCATCGCCAACTCATCAAGTGAGCCAGCGCGGAAGCGGGAGACAGCTGACAAGCAGCACCAATTTTGAAAATTCTTTGGGATTGTTGCACAAAAATTAATGTGTAGATTTAATGAAGCGCATTTTGTATATTGTAAATGGATCTTGAGCGGATAGCTCTCATCCTTTAGTAGATAGACGAAATCTAAAATAGTTAATGCTGGTAGATAGGAATTTAATTCTAGATTTGATAGCTTAGAGCGCAAGAGGGAAATAGATATAGACACCCTCATTGTGCATTGTAAAATAACTACCCAGGAAGAGCAAGAGCATGCAGAGAACTGTATGAAGAACACCCATGTACAGACATTTGAATTAATAGAAGAAAGCTTTGATTCAAGGTCATGGCTTGTGTTATTCTCTGTTTATTGATGATGTTATGCTCATGAATGTTTGCTTCCTGTCATACATTTCTTTTATGTGTTGTGTATGTGATTTCATGTTTGAATTGAAGTCTGAGAGGGTGAAGGAATGAGTTTCAATTGGTTCTCTATTTGAGCCAGAGAATTCCTGCAAGGAGTGTAGTTGAAGTTGTCCGCAAGGAGTGCGTTGACAAAGGCTTAGGTAGTTTAACTTTTTTTCTCATTCATCCCAGGAGTGCAGTTGGGCATAGGAGTCGTGCAAGGAGTGCGCAGGCTGAAGAAAGTATCAGGGTTGCGAACCTAAGTAAATATTTGAAGGACTATTTCCACAGGTGTGCACAGAGTCGAAGAAGACTTCAACACTTAGACAGTTGTTGAAGGTTTGCAGCAAGGAGTGCCTGCAATAAAGTTTCTCAAAGGACTTGCGAGTCATAGGAATAACTCAGGAAGGATAGGTCTTCGAGTTCGTCGAAGGACAGCTCAAACAAGTTGCAAATTGAAGTTGTGAGGGCGTTGCAGGTTTGAGAGCAGGCAACGAGTCTCGTGGAGAGACACTTAATCATTTCATGGATTTCCATCAAGAAGAGTGGACGGACGAAATTCTCTGAGGAGAATTCGCGAAGTTCCGAGGGCCGTTAGATCTTGCGGAGGTGCAAGGAGGTTACGGCGAGAACGTCTGAAGGGTTCCAAGCTCAGGAGAGGTAGATTCGTTGATCAGGACCACGAGGGTCGTTGGATTCACACACATATCGTGAATCGGGGTTTCGTAAGTTGAGATTCCAAATTTGTGCAACAGGAATCGCGATATAGCGATACGCGATATCCCGATAGTTAAGGGGAAAGAGTGTGTGGGAAACAGTAGAGTCGACGAGTGGAGAACAGGTGGCACAGCATATCGGGGTTTGGGAAAAGAAAAGTCCCAAAACCATTGACATCAGGATTCGCGATCCCGTGAAACCCGAAATCCCGATAGAAGTGACGAGATGTGGAAAGGTCAGCTCGCACGTGTGCATCGGAGTTTCGTCACGTTGGGTATCGGGAGTCGGTAAATCGAGTGGTTCAACATTGTGAGTAGCGAAATCGCGATAGAGCAGAAATCCTGACAAAGCAAAGAAGGAAGTCAGTGTTGACTGGCCATCGGGTCTCAGGGATTCGAGAGCCCAGTGATCGACCATTAGACTCGTGAAGTCGCGAGTTCTGATTCCCCGATAATTAGAGAGAGAGAAGGGGATCGCGCGGAGGTTTCTGTGGGTGAATATTTCCCGATAGGGAAATAAAATAACCTTTGAGTTCTTCGGGCCGAGAGAAGAGAAGATCATGTGTGAGCGGACGTGCTCCGAGGAGTGCGGCTGCGTCACAATCATACAACTTGGCAATAAAAATAAGCAATGACTAAAAGCACTACACTAGTAAGGCATCCATTCATCTCCTGCAGTCATTAGTTTACCCTCCAATAGAACCTTTTTCTTTACGCCAATAATTTTCTACATCAGGTTAATTTCTAGATTAAGGCTACAAGAACAATTAACGCTATTAAATCAAATAACAATAACAAAAAGATAATCCTCCCTTCAGTCATTCATGTGGTCGTTAGCTAGCATGTTCCTCATCAATCCATCCATCATTGATTAAGTAACTGAGTCCTCCAATAAAGGTTTACTAGACTATTAGAAAATTCTAATAATAACAAGTAGCTTACCTCGCCAATGAAACTAGCAAATTCTAATCAACAATGATTTAGTAAATTATATAAATAACAAGCAACATACATCGCCAATAAAATTGGTAAATGCTAATCAACCGTGAAATGGAAAATCTTATTCAACAATGAATTAGCAATTCCTTTAATAACCAACAACTTACATTACCAAATAATTGAACCATTTCTATTCAACAATGATTTACTAAATTCTATTAATAACAAGCAATGTACATCGCTAATAAAATTAGTAAATGCTAATCAACCGTGAAATGGAAAATCTTATTCAACAATGAATTAGTAATTTCTTTTAATAACCAACAACTTAGATTTCCAAATAATTGAACCATTTCTATTCAACAACGATTTAGTAAATTCTATTAATAACAAGCAACGTAGATTCTATTTAACAATTCTATTAAATAGTAAATTGTGTTTAAGAATTTCTATTCAACAATAAAATTAGCAAATGCTAATCAACAAGGAATTAAATCTGAAATTCTGGTTGTTGTACTTTATCTTGGCAGTTAGATAGAGGGGTTTACAATTTAAATGTGATTCATTCTGAAGACGTAGATTAGACGCTAAATAAGGCCAACCAACTGACAAATTGAAATTCATTTACCCCAAGGGAACCATCACTTGGAAACTAATCTGAATCATGCCTTAGATAAGAATTAAAATTCCAACTGTCTGAAACTAAAACATCGTCGAGTCGACTTTGCATGTCATTCGATTAGAGACAAATTTAAAATCCAACGCTCTGAGTGGCGGGTTAGATGGTAAATAGAAATACAATTTGTGGGTTAGATAGTAAATAGAATGCAAGTTGTTCAAACGAAAATTCATTACAGGGAACCACGCATCCGTTGCCTAGAAATTTAGAGTAAAACACTAGCTCCAGAATTAACCCCAATCCTTCTTCGCCGACTATACCAGACGGTCTGGTTGTGCGGTAATTACTTGATTCAAGTTGCTCGTGGGAATCAATTATGTTGCACGATCGCACCTCCTAGTGATAAAAGAAAGCATCAAGGGGAGAAATTGAAAGCAAAGGCAAACTGGAAGGCATCCGATGCCAGGAAGGCACATAGGTCAAATGATAGCCTCACTGGGGAGATATCACCAATTCTGGGCGCAATTTTTGGGTGAAGGATCACGAATTTCTATTTTAAATTTGCAGAGTTATTCTATATAGTCTTGCCAAGAAACCGAACTAAATTCGTATCAGTTCTAAGAAGGTCATAAAGTGCAGTGAACACAGGTTTAATTTCAACTCTCAGGATCAACTAACTTCATGGGCGAGAATCAAGTTTAAACCTGATTGTAATGTGTGGCAAGAGAGGGTGCGAATCAAGTGCAGTCAACCGTTTTCATTTTTCATCCCAAACAAAAACTTGAGATTAAGAAATTTATAACAAAAGGGGTATCAATGACCAGGGCAAGCAGTAATTTCCATAAGAGCTATTCCACCATTCCATTTGCATTGGTTACATAGAAATTCTAAGAAATATCCTTCACATATTTAACACTGAAATTAAATTTAACAGTTTTTAAAAGTTTTAATAGATTCCACTCCTACAAAATTTTGAGATATATAAAGAACATAATTATTATCGCATCAGCCAAGGAACTTTCCATACATGTTTAAAATAAAATCAGATGGTTATTACAATATAAAACAACAAGTTAAATATCCAATAATGAAAATACTAACTCATTAAACTGATTCAATGAAGGTACACAATAATGAAAATACTCAGTCGCAGCAGTGGATTCTGTCAATAAAATGTAGAGGAAAGACAGTTTGGATCCCCAAGAAATTACAAAAATTGTAGACATTTTCCATTCAAACACGCAAAGATTTAATGGGGAAAGACACCTCCATAAGTATATAAAAACACAGTCCCTATAACTTACAAGAGAAGTAACGACATCGAAAATGTAGTAAAAAAAAAATGTAAATTCACATTCAATGAATGGTAAGGAAAAAACAAACGCAGTCACACAATCCATATAAAGTGCAGTCCTTAATATATATTCAAATCGTAATCGACAAGGGTTAAACGCAGTCCTCAATAGCATTCAATTCGTTTTCAACAAAAATTCAATCGCAGACACAACATAAATAAGCATAGACACTAACTTATTAAATGTTGAGATTTACCGATCAAGGCGTTGGGATTCATCAATCAAACACAGATATTAAAACGCAGAAGATAATAAGTGGTTCGCTGAGAGAAGGGATAAACAATCGCAGAGGTAATCAATCGCAACAAGGCGCAAGACAATCATTCAACCAAGAACGATCAATAGGGGTAGACCACTGGGAAAAAACATCCTTCGCTCATCATCCATGCACAAAAAAGAAGGGCATTAGAATCTATATGTTGTTATGCACCAAAGTGACAATCGTTGATTTGGCTCCTGGACAACTGCTCAGGCGTGGACTGATGATCTAGCAATGAGGATGAAGATAAAGCACAGACTCTTCCAAAAATCATTAAAACAACATAACAGTCATAGAAATCGAAGATCGGTGGCCAAGGAGATCAATCGATGCAGCGAGCGCAAAGCTATGATGAAATAAAGTTCTTGATTAAAAATGCTAAGTAAAACACTTTCCTTGCACAATTAAAATTACATAAATGAAAGCGCAAGATCAATATTAATCAACCATTCAAAATAAAAGTATGCATACCGTAGCCCAAGGTGGCAGCTCCAAGTCGATCTCCCGCATGCTCCATCTCGCTCCCACTTTCCAACCGCTGTGACTTCACCGGTACCTCCCAGCCAACGCTAGGGGTACTCTTCTTTCCCCTTAGCCCCTCAAGCCACAAAGGGGCCAGACATAATAACCAAAGAATAAATATCTCCCAGCTCACCTCGCAAGGCTGAGCTACCACTCGTCATTGATTTGAGTATCCCAACTCCCACAAGATATGTCAGTCAAGTCAAAAATTATGCAGCGTAATGTTACACATCCAAGCAAAGATCCATACTCCTCCTCCTCCATCCTTATATAGAGTTTCTAAGTGATTTATTTCCCAAATTCTCATTTAATTTAATTTTCGATAAATTAATTCAGAAAAATCCTCCCCTGTACACATGTCACCCATCCCCTTAGTTGCACCAGAAATTAATTTTATTAATTAATTATTTACTCCTGTTTCCCACACCCACCTAAAAGCATTCCTAGAATCACTCTTAGGTGTCCCCATATTCCCTTACACATTTTAATGACTTACGCCCTTACTAAATTCCTAGTTGAGTTCAATTTAGAAAGTTCTTAAAGGCAAGATTCCTTACTAAGTTAGTCATTCTGTTTTTTCCTTATGTTTCCATTTTTCGTTATGTTTCCTCCTTTTTCCTTTAGTTTCCCAATTCTTTTTAAGTTTCCCTCTTTTCCCTTTTTATCTAAAACTCAAATTAGCAAGTGTAGAAAAATACCTTTTACCCCTCTTCCCTTTTAATTAATAAATTTTAATTAGCATATGTAGAAAAACAATCAATTCCCTTTTAAAATTTTAGTCCCTCAATAATTTTGATTTTAATAAATTAATCGAATTTCTTACCCCCTTTTCATCACATGTTTAATGATTATTATTATTATTATTATTACCACAAGTATCACTTAGACCTAGATTTTAATTTCTGAGGCTGGGCGATATTTTATTAGGGAAATTGTTTTTTAAATCTTTCTTATCACATTATTCGTTCTAAGTCCATCTAGGTTTATTCACTTATTAGTTAACAACGTGACATGCCCTTCAGGACACACTAGGTTCTCCAAGGGTGCCACTCGCCTCATTATGTTTCCCTTGCGCGACGTGCCCTTCGAGACGCACTATGTGCTCCAAGGGTGCCACTCGCCCCTTTTCGTTTTTCTTGCACGACGTGCCCTTCAAGACGCACTATGTTCTCCAAGGGTGCCACTCACCCCTTTCCATTTTTCTTGCGCGACGTGCCCTTCAAGACACACTACGTGCTCCAAGGGTGCCACTCACCTCTTGACTGACTTGGTAGACATCAAAAACCCCTGGAGTCAATACTCCGCCAGGTGATCTTGTGGGAGACAAAGGGCCTCTAAGGAATAAGGCCTCTTCCTTATTTCACGCCCCTTAGAATCATCATGAGAGACTATCGTAGTCTGCCCTCACGGTATCGTGGGTCTTCTCGAACTCGGTAATCGTTAACCTACAATTTGAGCCACGACGGGACTGCTAGTAGGCTGTGGAAAGTTTGTTGTCCACACCTCTCCCTCAATGTCTTTGGTAGTTGTGTGTGACCCCTCTACTCCACATGTGAGTTTGGTCGGCAAGCTATCATCAGCCTGGATCATCAACGATTCATGTTAGAATAAAATCCATAATCATAACATCTAATCATATGTACATATGTCATATATACAACAATCAAACCCTAATAGTCCACTCCCTGACTTGATCCAGAGTCCAAGGGTTTCATTGATGCCTCTGCATCCTCGAGGTCCAAAATCTTGCACACTCAGGAGAACAGAGTCAATAGCACATGTCTATGTCAATATAGAAAAATAACATGTCATCATATCCATAACGCCTCATAATCATAATCAAATTCCCAATAGTATAATAACCCAGATCACTTGCAAGCAAGTGTCCTCAAAGAATAATTTCACTCAGTGCGTGCAAGAGTAGGATTCTACAACTTATTTATTTATTTATGTTGTATCTCGTTGTCCTTGAATTTCTTCAAATCCTTGTTGCCTTGTGTGCTCCCATTCTTCTCATCTACACTATTGTTCCTTGGTCTAAATACTTTCCATCCAAGTTCCACTTGGAAATTATGCAGTCCAACCCTTGTGTTCAATTTGCAACAGATTCTCTTAGGCATTCATATCCAAATTTATTTTTATGAAGCATTCCAACACCTTGGAATCAGATAGCTCACAACATTTCATCACTCTACTATCAAAACATCCTTGAATTCAACTTAACCATAATCATTCTAATCCATGATATTGCTTCTAGTTGTCCATTGGATTACTTCATTTAAAAATTTCTTATAAATCCCTAATTTTCCCACTCAAGACCATTCCCAATGGAAGTCTATTTTCATTCAGTGACACTTTTCAAGTGAAAGAACTTTCATTATTCTATCTCTTATTTTTCTGCATTAGTGTCTTGCTTTCACTGTGAACTCTGATATCAGAAGTGTCTTTCATGCTCTGAGTAATTTTAAACAAGGTAGCTAAGTCATAGCCAACAAATGCTTCCTAGGCACTCATGTTCTTAGCACATATAGATTATTCACACATCAAGCTTGCAACTATATGTACATCTCTACCTTCAAGGTTATGGAGTCTTAATTTTCCTTTATATGTTCATTAATGACATTCTTCACCCATTGGCTTCATTTCTTATGTGATAATTATTGTTGTTTCACATGAAATTCATTCAGACTCTATAGTAGTTGACTAATAATTCTTTAGTTTCACTCTTCTTGAGTTCTTTATCTACTTTTCATTACTTGTCGTGTAGCTCTTTATTGCCTCAACCAAATTCTACAAGCTACGTCATGCTTCCATGACTCTGATATCCAATCCTAGGCTTAAATTTATTTGATTAAATCTCTAATTATACAAAATGTACAAGCACCCATTTTTGTTAGAATTATGCATATTGTAGAAATTTTGTCAATTAATGCTACAAGTCATTTTTCTTCTCAATTCCTCAAGAATTATATCACAATTATCCAAATTCTAATAACTCAAGGTTATTATTCTCCAAATCATATTTCTAAAAACTATACTCCTTCCCCAATCTAATCTCTGAGTTGAAAGTTATGGCCTCCTCAAAAAGCCACTTTCATCCCATTTGTTCCTTTTCTCCACTGGTGTAATTTTATTGAAAGACCAACTTCAGTCAACTGTAGAAGAAAATATGCAGGAATTAGAGAAACTTTTATAGGAGACATAGATAAAAATAATGACAAGGAATTCATATCAACTCTCATATTTTTAATATAATACACCAGTCAAAAACTACAACAATCTGGAATCTGCAACTTTGTCCTTTTTCACCCATCCGGGGCCATTTTTCCAAACTTAGAATTTTTAGTAGAACTGGCTATCTCTCAATCTGTGCACTTTTGGAAAAAACATCGCTACACCAATGTTTCTTTTCTTTATGAGTATATAAAATGTTGAGCAATAAAATTTTCCATTTTTGTGATCTAGGGTCACTTTTCCTCCAAAAATCTCAAAAATCCCAAAAAGTGGCCCAGAATAGGGGATTTTGGACTATTTAAGTATCCCCATTCCAATCCCCTTAGTATGTATTCAGTTCCTTCATGGGATATTTGTGTATCTTCTTTATGGACTCTCTCCAATAATTTCATCTTAATCTGGACCTCTGCCAATGATCTAGACCCAGATCTATAAAAACCACTATTTTTCATTTTCTAACAAATCGAGCAGAATTGGACAATGGCCCTCTCTGGCACTTTTTTATATCTCCTCTCTGTTGAAAAAACCGATAATTTTCATCTCAATCTGACTTATTTTTCTTTATTTATGGCCAAAATATGAGAAATGGCTCCAGACTTCAGTTTTTTCTTTTTTGAAACCATCGTGGAGTAATTTTTCCCAAGTGTGATATGCATCGTTGATCTCAAGTCGAAAGAAATATGCACCGATGTCTCTATTTAAAGAGCATGGAGGGTCATTTTCCAATGATTGATTATGACAAACTCTCTTGTAAATCTCTTTGTAATATTTTCTTTTGCATTAATAAATTTCTCCAAGTGGCCACATTGGTTGGGGCCAATGATGTTTCCCCATATGGGTTTTACCACATAAAAACATTAGTGTGTTGATCTTTGATCTAGTTGTGTGAGTAGTTACAGAAGGTGTTCGTTCTCTGTTGGAATACCTATGTTGTCAAACAAACAAGCCATCAATAAAATATACAAATGGTTTCACCTCAATTATATTCATTTCAGGCACCATAACCATATAAAATGATAATGTCAACTACATTATATCAATGTGCATTATATCCCTTCATGTTTTACATAAACATTTAAATAAAATTCATTCAAAATTAATATTAATTCAATTTAAAACAAATCATAATAATCAAAAAGTTTAAGTTTATCATCATAACACAAGTCAATAAACCAAGTCATGTTAAATAAAATGCCCCAAATAACAAAGTCCAATATGTCAAGCAAGTCACAACAACTGAGGCACTACTAATAAATGGAATATGGAATAAAATATTTATTTATTTTTCATGTTAACTAACATATACTTGTCCAACAAGTACCATATAATGTGTAATATTAGCCTTAAAAAGGATAGGGTATTCCACCTTGCATTTAATTATAAAATTGAGTATTATAAAACCTTTGTGCTACAAATTGGAATTTAGAAAGCATTCATAATCATGCATTTAATTAATGTGTAATTTGAACTTTGAGATGTTAATTGCTATGAAAGAATATTATGAGAAGTATACCTTATTCAAGTTTTCATAATGTGAAACATCAAACTTATATAACTTATATCCAATTATGATTATGAGTGAATATTTTTAAAATTGTTTAATAAATATTTAGTTTCATTGTTTATTTTGAATCAATTATTTTAAAATGGTTTAATTAATATCCAATTTCAATATTTATTATGTATTATTTCATTAGCATCCAATTCAATCTTCAAATAGTTTTAAACACATTCAAGTTTAACAAGCATATGTTGCAAAGTAGCAAAGTAACTAAGTCTCTGCATAATACATTATTGACAATTGGTCCAAGTTATTGGTATAATGTGGATGCAGTTCGAAGTATCGATTGATGTATAAAAAAACTTAAAAATGACATAACTAATTGGTGGACAAGTGGTATTCATATTTTATAAATCAAGCTTTAAAAAGTAAAAGTCATTGTTGCTATGTGTATATTGTAAATCTGAATCATTGGTATTCGGTGCATGCATTTCAGACGGATCGATTGAGAGAGCACCTAATAAAGTTTGACATTAATGTGATTTTCTAAAGAGTAAGTTCTAATATAAATGTGATTTACAATTAATGTGATTTTGTAAAGTAAGAATGAAAATGTTAAAAAGTTAATTAAGTGGTTAGATGACGTAACATTTAAGTGTATATAACAAAGTAATATTTGTTGATTGTAATATCTATATGATTTGAGTGAATAAATGCAAGTAGCTTATGTTAAATGAACTAGCCGATCTCTACAATGGAAAATAATTAACTCTAACAATAGCCATCTATGTTTGTCTCACTAAAACCTTCATTGAAATCTGTAGTTAAATTTTAAAATTCAATCAAACAAATCATCGATTTATAAAATATGTTGAATTTTCGTGGGTGGGAATTTTTCTTCTCGACGGTTCGAAATTCTAAGGGGAAGTCTTATAATTTTTCTATTTAGTTGGTGAAATGTGGCGCATGTTATTATATTTTTTCTAAAAATAATAATTGCATGCAAATGAAAGGCTACTTGGACGGCGTGGCTCGCAAGGGTTTGCATCTCCTTTACGGTGTAAAGCATATAAGAAAAATAACATGCAACCAGTAGGCGAGGAATCCGTCCGTTGGCTGCCCTTATGGAAAGCCAACCTGTGATGGAAGAGAAATTTTGTGATGAGCAAGGGCTTGTAGCTACTTGGGTGGGATCATGAGATGCAACATTTTAAAAATTATTTGAGTTATTCTAACATTTTGTTATTATTAATATTGTTTGAGTTGACGTAGTGTCATTGTCATCGTAATTAGCATAACTTGGATAATTGAACCATTTGTAAACTAGAAACATAGTGTGTCAAAAATCGAAGACTATAGTGTTCACGTGGTGCACATATGTCATTGAAAATATAGGTGAAGACAATGCATATTAATTACTAATTGCTACGTGTTATATAAACAATGAGACGATATTGAGCGTGGTTTTTTAGGTACAACGACAAGCGGTGTTTTTACAATCAAATAGTATTGAGCGGTGATTTTTCAGGGACAACGACTAGGGGTGGTTTTTCAAAGACTATATTATTGAGTTGTCAAGAGGATCGCAACTGAATAGTGATTCTGCCTCACAATCAAAGAATTCCATTACAAGCGGGTTGCCTCTAAATTGATGCCTACCAGAAGGAACCTGCCCTGGAAAGTGAGCCATTGATTTACAACAATGGTCCACCATAGACCTATTGTGGATGGTTCCTTTGGCAACAAATGAAGAAGTTCAATGCGTGCTATGCCAGAGTTTTGACAACCTTCGACAAGCCAATCAATGTTTATAGATTCAACTTGCAGAGTAACATGTAACTGTAATTGCATCTTTTTAGTGAAGGGAAATGCATGGTAAGTGTACAATAGTACCAAATGTTGGTCGTAGCTTTAGATTTTGCCATTCCTTAAATAGTTAGTAAGTGTGATATTGTTAAATTTTTAACATATTTTATGACAATAGATATGACATATTTATCCAGCAACTACATTCTTTGACATTTTATTTGCAAATTGGAGACCAATTTGCATGTGTGAGATGTTGTATATTTGGTTTTAAGTGTTTATGTACATTGAGGGAGGAAGAGCATGCCACTACATCTCAAGCCATGAGCATGGTCATGCAAACAATGCAAAATCAAAGCACTTTTTTGGAAGAGGTAACAAGTACATTTCAATCTGAAGATACAACACATGCCAGGGAACCTATTATCACCATAAAGGTTCAACTTGACACCCGAATCAAACTTATCAAAATTCAAGGGTGGAGAAATTTTTCACTTTGCATAATATTTTTCATTTCATGTGTAGACTAGACAGAACAACAAAAATGAACTATGTCACAATGCACTTAAAAGGAATTTCCCAAGAATGGTGGAAGAACCACCAGAATTGGTCCCAATATTAGGAAATATGGATCTAACTTAATTTAGAAATGTCAAGCAACCAATCCATGATATTACAAACACAATTTCATCCCAAGATGGCCACAACTCTGGCTAGTTTAGGAACAGTTTGTACAACAATTCATTGAACTCTTCAAATAGTGGAAGATGAGCATGTACTTGTCACTAAATTTAATTTAATTTTGCTTCCAAAACTTAGTCAAGAAATAGGCATGTTCAATAGTAAGACCATGAATGTGGCTTTCCACTGAGCCTAAGAAATAGACATGTTTAATAGAAACATAACATCTAATACATTCAACAAATGGGGTGGAAAATGTGGCTTTCCATCGAGCCTAAGAAATAGACATGTTTAATGGAAATATAACATCTAATACATTCAAAAAAATGGGGCGAGATAAGAAGAAATGCAAAATTAACGTTGATTTTGTCACAAATTCATTACATAGAGTGATAATTTCTCTGCTCAACAAATGCTTCAAATTCTCGTTACTTCAGCAAATGGGGCAGCATGAGAAGCAATTGGAAACTAATTTTGATTCTGTCACAAATTCAGTACATCCAATGATAATGTCTTATAATATTCATCCGTTAGATTCAAAACTATAGTCATCACAAAATAGAGTATTTGTAGATTGTTGCAGTATATTTCATTTGTCAAAAACAAAAGTTTAATAACGGATACATTGTTGTGGGAAAAAATAACTCATTATCTTTCCCTTCATTTTTAAGGAACATACTGTCAAACAATTACCAAAATAACATATTAAATCTCAATAAAAAAAAATTGAAAAATAATCAGTAGAAAGCTAACAAAATTCTTCACAAGTTTTGTTTTTACAGTAAAGTAAAATTCTAAATAAAAAAAATAGTTTTGTTTACCGGAAGTTGAAGAACCTATTAAAATTAAAAAAAAAATTGTCATAAAACAAGCAAAAGTGTTACCCATCTTCATGATTTTACCCCCCTACAAGTAAAGAAGAAAACTCAGATACAATTAAAAAATGTGTTGTTAGCATTTATCCCATGGAAGAAGAAGAAGAAGAAGAACTATCAAAGGCCAAACAAAAGGTTGATTGGAGTCTCTATGAATACCTCTATGACCATAATGAATCAGACTATAGCTATCTTCATGATTACACTAAAGAATTTCTTGAAAAGAGTCAAAATCATGTCTTGGAAATAAAGGAAATGCTCAAGGATAGTGAAAAGATAATATATGATCAGGACAAATCAGTTAGAAGAGAAAGAAGAGGAGATCGAGAAGCTAGAGAAAGAAATTAGTCAAGTAAAAGAAAAGGAGAAGGAAGATGATGAGCTTAGCAATAAGAAGCATATCCTAGAAATAAAAGAAAAGCTCAAAGACAATAAAGAAATCATATATGAGAAAAAGATTCAGTTAGAAAACAAAGAAGAAGAGATCAAAAGATTGAAAACAAAAGTTGTTGATCTAACAAAAGAAAAGGAAGAGGAAATCAAGAGACTGAAAAATGAAATCAGTCAAGCAAAAGAAGAAAAGAAGGAAGATGATGAACCAAGAAAAAACCTTGCAAAACTAAGGGAAAGATATTTCAATCTTAAAATTCAACTTGAAGAAGCCAAAAGGAGAGAAGAGGTAGTAAGGAACTAGTTGGACAAAAAGGAAGAATCTTGTCATGAGCTGGAAGAAGAAGTTGTGAATCTTAGAAAAAAGTTTAAGAAGTCAGACACCCAAATCAAGTTCTTAAACAACTCCATGACCCTGGATGAGATCTTGGATAGTCAGAGATCACCAAATGACAAATCCGGTCTTGGATACAACAAGGATGAAATTAGTACTCCTAAGAAATATGATGCAAGTCCTTCATTTGTAAAAGGTGAAAACAGGTTTGGCATAGTTCCTTCAATTGTAAAGGATGAAAACAGGTCTGACACATGTCCTTCATTTGTAAAGGATGAAGACAGGTATGAAACAACTCCTTCATTTGTAGAAAGTGAAAGCAGGCGTGACTCAGGTTCTTCACGTTCAAAGAATAAAAACAACACCACAAAATTTAGAAGATCAAATCAAGAAAGACATCCATAATCTATTCATATACCTCAAAGCAAGTTCAAAAGAGAGACACCTTCATGGATGAATCAAAGAAGGTATGAAAGTGTTTTTAATGATTATTGTTTTTCTTGTAATGAATATGGTCATAAAGCCTTAGATTGTAGGCATCATGGAAGAAAACAAGTTGGTAGGTTCAACAACGGTATAAGATGTTGGAACTGCAATCATGTTGGACATATTTCTGCACATTGTTACATTATGAGATGTTACAGTTGTGATGGATATGGCCACAAAGCCTATAACTGCTGGAACTCAAGAAAACAGACAATGAGAAATGTGTCATACAGTACAACAAAAGGAGTAAATGGAACATGGAAGAAAAATGAAGTTGCAGTAATAGATGATCAAAGAACAAAGTTCAAGAAACCAGGACACTCACAGATGTGGATAGAAAAGAATGAACAAGTGAACAGGAGTGAAGTTGATTGCTACAAAAGAATTGCATTCATATGACAAGCATAGTATAAAGTTGTCTCAGGCAACTTTAGAGAAATGAACAGTAAAAAATAATATTGGATAAAGATGGATACATCTGGTTAGAGACTGATGAGAATCAATAGGCAGATCCAATAATTGTTTGAATAAGATGAGCTACAATTACACATTGTTCCAGTAGGACAACGACATTTGCAAAAGAAACATTCTTATGTACAAAATGAGGAACATGACATCCTGTAGAATTAAAAAGGGGAGAAAAAACAGTAAAAATTCAAGGGAAGTTTTGGTTAATAAGAAAGTAATTAGATTAAGTCTTGAAAAGACTCAATCACTACAAAAATTTATATCAAGAAGACTACTCATTTGAAACACAAAAATCCCAATCAACTAAGATAAGAAGTTAGTTAACAGGGGAAGAAACCTTCTCAGTAAGAACTACCTTTTCAGAAACAAAGGGGGAGAGTAGTCAAAAGAAAAGAGAGAAAATAGTGACAGGGGCAATCATTCAGTTATGGCAGGAAAAACATGACTCTAGGAAGAATTACCCAAGCTCAGATTCTAGTCAGTAACATACAAATCTTTACTACAGTAGGAAAAACCCTTTTTCGTTGATGTCAAGGGGGGAGAGAAACTAAGAAGAAAACTTCATAAGAGGAAAGAATCATCACAGGGGGAGTTTTGTATATGAAGTTAGTGTGTTTCCCTCAATGACAAAGGGGGATATTGTTGGACATATTGTCATTGATGTCAACAGTCGATGTGATGATCTGTTGTTAATGATGAACTACCAGAGATGAGATTGTCATTGATGTCAACAGTATAACAATCATCAAAAGATGTAAAATAGTATATAGATATTGAAAGCACAAGCTCAGGAGGAGGAGCGAACAATATGAAGATCAAATCTCAGAAGGAAAAGTGGATTGCATAGTATATCAGAGGAAGCGAACAGTCTGAAGAAATTTTTGATTATTGTTGATCACGATAGGATAAAAAATCCTATGATAAAATCTCAGGAGGGTTAGCGAATGAAGAACAAATCTCAGAAGGAAGAAGTGCATTGCAGAAGTATCGTCAGGATCGATGGAAATATTGAGAAGTTGACCATTGCACAGAAAAAGGTGAGAAGTCTCAGCAGTCATCCGATCAAGGAAATTGACGGTGGTGATCTTCTCATATAACGGACGATGGTCATATGAGTGACCATGGGCTTGAGAATCATTGGAGGATCGTGACCGTCGATCTACAAGCCAAATCAACGACAGGGATGAATTGCGGGGAGTGAAAGAAGAATCAAACTACTCATTAGTTACAATCTCACAATTTGTCTGGATCGTCAGATATCATAGCTTCAAATATCTACGACTGTGGTTGATCCAACAAACAATGAGTTTAATTCATATTAAATCGTAATCGTCGGATGCACAATTGCCAAATCTACGGTAGGGATGAATTGCAGAGATCGAATGGAGAATTAAATATCACACTAGTTCCGATCCCGTAATCAGTCAGGACCGTTCGATCTTATGGCTTCGAATATAGATGATTTTGGTTAAATCACCAAAAGCGCACAACTTCCAATTGCGGAGTTTGGGTGACGATTTAAATGACTCGCAAGATGTGGTTCTACAATCATCCTCAATCATGGATCTACTTCGAGAATATTCATGACTGTTGGATCACATTTTGAGTGGAAGGACAGGATAAGCAAAGTAAAAAGGCTGAGAGTTTGACTATCCAGATAACCGTCAGCCGTCGAATCAAACTCGGGCTCTCATCAATCCATCAGATCATTTTCGAGTGGAAGGATAGAATAAGCGGGGTAATATCTGAGATCTCATTCATGTGAAATTTTGCCAATCATTGGATCATTCTAAGTGGAAGGATAGGATAAGACAGAAGAGTAGCACTGCAAAATAGATCGAACCGTTTATCTAAAGAACCTGATCAATGAACAAAATTCACTTCGTGTCTAAAGATGTGAGGAACTTATGCTCCATCAGTTTGAGATTTGAAATACCCGGAGCCTAGAAATACGAAGTGAATAATGACCTTCGGATTTGGAGGACATAATGAGGACCATTGGATCAGGGTTGTTGATCAACAGACCACATCAACAAGAGCGTGTGAGAGATCCACATCAACAAACCTCCTCAGCAAGGATGTGTGGAAGACCACGTCGACAAAGACACATGGAATAATAAGATGATGACAATTGTCAAGAGGAAATTGACTCATGCCATGTTAACAAGTGATGTAAGAAAGTTACATCTCTCCGGAAGAATTGCTTCTGGAGTTTTACCACAAACTAATGTCAGAAGTCCCGAAGGATGATGTTTTGAAGTCACTCTCAGTCGTCGATCTGAGCTACCCTTAAGATACTATCCTGATCGTTATGTCAAGGAGATGAACATGTGTCACATCGAGAGATCTACATTGACGTTAGCAAGAATCTAAGATAGACCAGGTCAACAATTTACGTCAGCAAGGACACGTGGCACAGTCAGAGCACAACAAGAGTCAAGTTGAATAGACATTTCTGTTACGTGAAAATCATGAATCAGAGTGACACGTGGCAGCTACTTGGATCATGACACGTCGGCAAGTGACGTAAGAAACTTATGTCACTTCGAGAGTTTTTCTTCGGGAGATATACCACCAGCACTTGCTGAAGGCCCCGAAGTCCTGAATGTCAGAGTCTCGAAGTAGACACAAGACGTTTGATCTGAAAGATCACTTCGGGAGCATTCATGATCATCGATCTACTACAGTGGAAGGATAGTGTAAGAGGAAAATTTAATCGACAACAATCAGTCTCCACCATTGATGACTTACACAACAGGTGATCACTCCTGAGGAAAGAAGGGGTTTTGAGATTTGAAATCTCCGAACCTCGAAGACGCAAAATTATCTCGACCATTGATTGAGAAATGGACATGCGTCAAGGGATTGTCAACTCTGAAATAATAATGTACGGAGGAAAGAACGGTTTGATATTCGAAATCTCCAAAGTCTGAAGACCCAAAGGAGATCTCAACCATCGATCTGATGTTTAGTTGTAGTCATAATCGTTGATCAAAATACAGTGGAAGGATAGCATAATCATAATAGACAAATTCATGGAGTAAAAGGTGGCCATACATCTCATTACTTGATTAAGTCTTGGATGTTGGATTAAGCAATGAAGGATGAGTGTGTTGTATAGGATAAGTCAACTGAGAGGGGGGGGGGGTGAATTAGTTGTATAAAATTTCTTTCATTTGATAAGAAGATTACTTATTAATCAATAAATCATGCATTTAACATTTAACTTGCAGTAATACATTTAACCAATAAATATACAATCACATAAATGAAACAATGACACAGTGATTTTTCATGAGGAAACCCAAAAGGGAAAAACCTCTTCTTCTTATGAATGAAAGGAAAGCTCAAAATCCTCTTTACATTCTTATTTTATCTGAGCTACAACCCAGATGAGGTTGCTACCTATGTTTATTCAGCACCTACTGAATGGAATCTTTAACTCCCAAATGTACAAGCACCAACTTGTACAGGAGACTTTTACAGTCTCCCCTTGCTCCTCCCTACCACCCTGGAATCCTTCTCTGTCGCTAAGAACATGTGAACCAACTCTTTATCTTCTCTAGAAAAGGATTCATCATTCAAGTCCTCTCTGTTTATATAATCATATCAAAATCCATTCTTCTCCCATTGATCTCTATTATATCTTCATCATTTCTTCTCACTGTCCTTGTATGATTTTATTTCGGTTTTATATTCATTTACAGAAATGAATTTTACCTTAGAGCTACGGTTGTACCATTAATTCCATACGCACCAACTTTCATCTCACCAAACTTCACTTATTTCTACCATGTACATTCAAAGCGTACACTTGAACCCTCAGGCTTCGAAGATTCAGTTACAATAACTGAATAACTATCTTACAATGATTATTATTGGCCAAGGCATATAGAAGAACAACAACCACACAATCAATTTAAATATTTAACCAGCACCATTTGATGAACATGCATTTGTTTTGAATTTCCAGCATCGAATAGCCTTCGAGAGCTTCGACAATACATATGAGCTAAACCATATGTCCATTATCTGTGACCACAAATTAATCGAAATGCATTTCACATTTCACATTTCGGCAATCTTGTGCCGAAGTGTCTTGACACTTCAAGTTTTGAATCCAAAAATAGAGCCTAGATTCGTGCTAGCTCCTCCCTATCACATGACCATCGGTGGTAACCATTGCCCACACCAAAAAGGTATTTCAGCGTTTCGACATTTCACACTTCGGCATTTTGGCTTTTAGCGTTTTCGGCATTTCGACATTCCATGTTTCGTCATTTTAGCCTTTCATATTTCAGCATTTCGGCGTTTAGCATTTCATCATTTCGACGTTCCATGTTTCGATGTTTTAGCCTTTCATATTTCGGCGTTTTGGATTTTCACATTTTGGCATTTCACGAGTTGGAATGCTATCAGATTTCCTTCCTTTGAAGTATGATTTCCCGATGTCCACTTTTCTCTGATCGATGATCCCACAACCTTTCATGATCAGACGGTCTTGATCTAATTAGGACTTCACATTTCGCATATCACGGTGTCAAAGGTTGGAGCTCCTCCTTTCTTTCAACTTGCAACTTTTGAATTCCCAAATTCCAAAGGAACTCTAAACAAACCATCGTGCAGCTTCAAGTTTGACATTAATGAAAAAACATGTGCAACAACCTGTGCAAACTGACCAACAAACTCCCCCTTTGGCATTGATGGCAAACTTTAAATCTCTTCTCACCCTTTTGACATCTATGGCAAGGGAATCAACCATACTCCCCCTAAGCAAATACAAACCACTTGTAAAGATGTATCATTTCAGCAGCAACTCCCCCTATCAATAATAGTCAACAAAACCTGTGCAGTCTAATTTTATAATGAAGCCTGTGTAATCTTTGAAAATGAAATGAAAGTATAGAGGGTAAACCCCCAACTGATCCCTGAGACTTTCAAATTGCATTTTAGATAAAGTTTTAGTAAATACATCTGCTATCTGATCCTTTGTGCCAACATATTCCAGTTTAATAACTTTAGACACAACCTACTCTCTTAGAAAATGAAATTTAATGGGAATGTGCTTTGTTTTGGAATGCACAACAAGATTTTTAGAAATACTAATTTCACTGGTATTATCACAGAAGATAGGTATAGGTTCATTATAATGAATATGTATATCTTCCAGAATTTGTTTCATCCATAGAACCTGAGTGTAACAAGTTGTAGCTACAATGTATTCTTCTTCAACAGTAGACAGAGACACTACCACTTGTTTTTTACTTTACCAACTTACAAGACATCCTCCAAGAAAAAATGTTGCTCCACTAGTATTCTTCCTGTCATCAACACAACCTGCCCAATCAGCATTAGTGAAAGCATATAAATCAAGCTGATTACCTATAGAATACCATAAAACATACTCTATTGTCCCCTTAAGATATCTGAAAATTCTTTTGACTGCAATTAGATGAGAAGTTTTTGGTGAAGCCTGAAACCTGCCAACTTGACAAACTGCATGCATAATATCAGGTCTTGTAGCTGTAGCATGAAGAATACTACCAATCATAGATCTGTATATTGTCTGATCAACATCTTTAGTATCATTAAACTTACTTAATTTACAACCAGTAACCATGGGAGTGCCAACTGGTTTAGAATCTTCCATCTGAAATTTCTTAAGCATTTCATTGATATACTTGGTTTGAGAAATGGAAATACCTTTATCAGATTGAGTAATTTGAAAGCCTAAGAAAAACTTCATTTCTCCTAGCATGGACATCTCAAACTCTTTCTGCATACTTTCAACAAACTGTTTATTGAGCCTATTATCATCACTACCAAAAATGATATCATCTACATATATCTCAACAATGATTAGGTTATCATTTTCTTCTTTAATATATAGATTACTATCAGTGTTACCTTTCCTGAATCTTTCCTGCATCAATAATTGTCAAGTCTGGAATACCAAGCCCTTGGTTCTTGCTTCAGGCCATACAATGCATTTTTCGACCTATAAACATATTGTTTTGCTTCTTGTACCTGAAAACCATCTGGTTGTTCCATATATACTTCTTCCTCTAAATCACTATTCAAAAATGCAGACTTTACATCCATTTGGTAAACTTTAATGTGTTTAGAACTAGCATAAGCTAGAATCAGTCTAATGGATTCCATTCTTGCAACAACAGCAAAAGTTTCTCCAAAATCTATTCCTTCTACCTGTGCATACCCTTTACAAACCAATCTAGCCTTGTTTCTAGTTATTTTACCTGCTTCATCCATCTTATTTCTGAAAACCCATTTATCCCCTATGACATTCTTATTCAAAGGTCTAGG
>ML778779.1:238841-295730 GCA_009831015.1 Picea engelmannii | reverse complement strand
ATCATGCCTTTAACATTTAACTTGCAGTAATACATTTAACCAATAAATATACAATCACATAAATGAAACAGTGACACAGTGATTTTTCATGAGGAAACCCAAAAGGGAAAAACCTCTTCTTCTTATGAATGAAAGGCAAGCTCTAACTCCTCTTTACAATCTTATTTTATCTGAGCTACAACTCAGATGAGGCTGCTACCTCTGTTTCTTCAGCACCTACTGAATGGAAGCTATAACTCCCAGATGTACAAGCACCAAATTGTACAGGAGACTTTTACAGTCTCCCCTTGTTCCTCCCTACCACCCTGGAATCCTTCTCTGTCACTAAGAACCTGCAAACCAACTCTTTATCTTCTCTAGTAAAGGATTCATTATTCAAGTCCTCTATGTTTATATAATCATATCAAAATCCATTCTTCTCCCCTTGATCTCTGCTATATCTTCATCATTTCTTCTCACTGTCCCTATATGATTTTATTTTGGTTTTATATTCATTTACAAAAATGAATTTTACCTTGGAGCTATGGTTGTACCATTAATTCCATACGCACCAACTTTCATCTCACCAAATTTCACTTATTTCTAGCCTGTACATTCAGAGTGTACACTCAAACCCTCAGGCTTCGAAGATTCAGTTACAATAACTAAATAACTATCTTACAGTGATTATTATTGGCCAAGGCATCTACAAGAACAACAACCACACGATCAGTTTAAATATTTAGCCAGCACCGTTTGATGAACATGCATTTGTTTTGAATTTTCAGCATAGAATAGCCTTCGAGTGCTTCGAGAATACATATGAGCTAAACCATATGCCCATTGGTCGTGACCATAGATTAATCGAAATGCATTTCGCATTTCGCATTTAGGAAATCTTGTGTCGAAGAGTCTTGACACTTCAAGTTGCGAATCCTGAAATAGAGGTTAGCTTCGTGCTAGCTCCTCCCTTTCACATGACCATCGGTGGTAACACTGCCCACACCAAAAAGGTATTTCGGCGTTTCACATTTCAGCATTTTGGCATTTCTGCTTTTAGCGTTTTGGCATTTCGACATTCCATGTTTCGACGTTTTAGCCTTTCATATTTTGGCATTTCACATTTTGGCATTTCGGATTTTAGCATTTCGACATTTCGACGTTCCATGTTTCGGCGTTTTAGCCTTTCATATTTAGGCATTTCGGATTTTTTCATTTCATCATTTCGCGAGTTGGAATGCTATCACATTTCCTTCCTTTGACTTTTGATTTCTTGATATCCTCTTTTCTCCGATTGACGGTCCCACAACCTTTCGTGATCAGACGATCCTGATCTAATTGGGACTTCGCATTTCACGATTTCGCATATCGCGATGTCGAAGGTTGGAGCTCCTCCTTTCTTTCAACTTGCAACCTCTGAATTCCCGAATTCTGAAGGAACTCTCAGCGAACCACCGTGCATCTTCAAGTTTGACATTAATGACAAAACCTGTGCAAACTGACCAACAGAGTGTAAGGATTAATACTAACCATTGATCTAGTACTGAGAAGTAATGTGAACCTTCTATCTATTTGGAGACATCATATTTGGGAGATTTGAAAGGTTTGAAGTCACGAAGACCCAAAGGGCGAAGACCCGAAGTTCCGACAATCATTTATATCATCGGGAGAATGAATCGTGGTCATTGAATTGATAAGTGCTCATGTTCTAGTCTCGTCTAACATGAGGTAATCACCGTCGATCATATGGTCAAGAGATTTTAAAGGGTAGAATGTATGGGTCACTTAAATTGTTAAGCCTGTGGTATTATGCGATTGATCATATGAACATGGTTTGAAGGAAGTGTCGATCTATGTTATCTCATAGATGAAGGAAATTGATCCATGACTATGATCGATTTGTAAAAGGAAAAGTGGATGCCAGGTAGAATGTCGAAGACTTGGAGTAATGACCTGGTGGTCCCAAATGTTATCATAAATGAACAAGCTTGTTATAAATTGTTGCATAGGTCGGATCAATAACTTAAACAAGTTTAGATCATAAGCCAATATAAATAAAACCATGATTGGTTCACTTGAAACAATGCTTGTTTATGAAGCGTGGCTTGTGAAATGAAGAGGTGGATCTGGACCTGAGGTCCATGCAAATATAAGAGAGAGATGTAGAAGTGAAGATTGAGTAAAGATATTAGAGAAAATATAAATCAAAGAAGGCATGAATTTAAGAGAGAAGATGAAATGTGATGATGAGTGTTTTATGATATACCTTTGATCATGAGATAGAGTTGATTCTATAATGGATCACTACTAGTGGAGTTGAATAAACTCTAGTTGGATGTATTGGGTTCTATCAGCAAGCTGGGACTTTATTGAGAGTTAGTGCTCTCCGAGAAGTTGGTTCTCCTTACTTCAATTGGTGTTGAAACAAATGATTTGATGTTGGGAAAATCCTCTTTCACATATATTTATATTATGATATTTATATCAATTATACAAAAGATAATACAAACATCCGGTGTCTCTGTGTCCATTTTAATTATGATTTGATTACTCTTAATCTGTTCAAATATGTTTTAACAGCTAACCTATGAGAAGAAAAAGTTAGAATAGTCCACACACTAATTCACACCCCCCCCCCTCTTAGTGTGGGTAGTGTGTTCAACACCATAGCCATGCATATAAAAAAAAAATTAAATCTTATCACCGTCAATCTTTAGAAGAAACACCATAGCCATGCATATATAGAAATTAAATCTTATCACCATCAATCTTCAGCAGAAGTATTGTGACCGAAGGAGAGGATTTGAATAGGTTCTCCCATGCTTATGCTTTGTCTAGCTCTCTGCTTTTTAACCGTGCAGACTTCACCGGTACCTCCCAGCCAACACTAGGGGCAATATTCTTCCCCCTTATCCCCCCGATCTGCAAAGGGACCACACACCAGCACAACCATAAAACTCTAGCACTCAGCTCGCCTTGCAAGGTTGAGCTACCAATCTCTCTCTAGATGGGTATCACAACTCTCACAAGTAAAAATAACTCAAAGAAAATCCGACAGCATAAATTTACACATGCCATTCATCCCCCTTCCTCTTCTCAGCTAGTACTTTTATAGAGTTGTTCTTAGTGACCACTTGCCATTTGCACGTTTAATTCATTTTATTAAAAATTAATTAGGAAATACTCTCCCCCATACACTTGTCACCCAACCCCTTAGTTGCACTAGAAATTCACCTATTTAATTTAATTAAATGTCAATTTCGTTCACCCATCCAAAAAATGCTCCTAAAAACACTCCTTGTTGTCCCTTTATTCCCTCTATTTCCTTTTTAATGACTATCGTCTTTATAAAACTTAGTTGTGTTTCATTTAGGAAAGTTCTTTAGTTAGACTAAACTAGATTCCTTTCTATGTTTCCACATTCCCTTTTACATTCATTTCCTTTCTTGTCTTAGTTCCAATTTAGCATGGCTTGCACATAGTCAGTAATTAAATATTTAGATAAAATGTTTTTGTTTTATTTCTTAACTTGATTTTTCTTCATCCCCCTTTTATCAATTGATTATTTAGTTTTTAGTCTTCTTACCCTATTTAGACCTAGGTTTAATTTTTAACTAGGCTTAGAATTTTTAAGGGGATTTTATAATTAATAAAAATTACTCATTTAATATTTATTTTAAGGTCGACCATGTCAAAACAATTAGTTTTTTATAGGCACCTAGGTTCATTGACTCACCTTTATTAAAATTGCAATGTGCCCTTCAAGACGCACTATGTGCTCCAAGGGTGCCACTCGCCTTTATTCATGTTTTATTTATGTGATGTGCCCTTCAAGATGCACAACGGGATCCAAGGGTGCCACTTGCCTTTGTTCATGTTTTATTTATGCGACATGCCCTTCAAGACGCACTACGTGCTCCAAGGGTGTCACTCGTCTTTGACTGATTCTGGTAGTTCTCCAACCCTTGGATTCAATACTCCATCAGGTGACCTTGTGAGAGACTAAGGGCCTCTAAGGAATAAGGACCCTGCCTTATTACGCACCCTTTATAATCTTTGTGAGAAATTGTCTCATTCTTCCCTCACGACATTGTGGATCTCTCGAACTAGGTAATTGTTAACATACAATTCGAGCCATGGAGAGAGTGCTAGTTGGTTGTGGCAAGGATGTTGCCACACCTCTCCCTAAATATCTACTTGTTGTGCATGGCCCCTTTACTCCTTATGTGATTCTGATTAGAAAGCAATCGTCAATCTGCATCCATCAACGAAAATTGTCAATGATCCATAAACAAAATCATAATATACCCAATCATATGTCACACATGCATCATATACAGTCCACTCCCTGACTTGATCTGGAATCCAAGGAGGTCCCTTGATGCCATCGACATCCTCAATCTGTCGAGTGTCCTACACACTTAGGAGAAACCTGTCAGTAGCACATGTCTATACATAGATATCAAATAACATAACATCATAATCCAACAACATCATCATCTAAATCCATAAGAGAAATAGAAAACCATATACAAACCGGATTACTTTCACGCAAGTGTCCTCAAAGAATAAGTCAAATCATGTGCACGCAAGAGCGGGATGTTACATACACCCCCTCTTTTTTTAAACTTCATCCTGAAGTTTCAGAGTATATATGTCGAGTAAATAAATTATCTAACAATATCTAAATGTCTAACTATCAAACACGTCGTACACACAAATATAAAAGGTGCACTCTTCTTCAGAGTGTCTACTACCACAAAAATCGAATCGTGCCTCCTTTCCATCAATGACAATCCAACAGTGAATTCCATCGAAATGACCTACCATTTCGATTATGGAATAGTGTGTGGTTGTAGAAATCTTATTGAATGTCTAAGTTCATCCATCACTTGTTGAAATTTTAGAAATCTCGCCACGTAGTTGACGATGTCTACCTTCATTCATTTCCAGAAAAATAAGGGTTTAAGGTCTGCCCTCATCTTCGTGACTCCTAGATGGTCCATGTACACTACTCTATGAGCTTCGTTTAATATCAAAATTCCCAACGCGTCGTTAGGCGGTACGTAAATCTGGTTAGTAAACCTCACTAATTCATCATTATCCACAGTAAATCCCTCGAACTTTGGTACCAACACGATGTCTTGTCTGGTATTTTACTTAACCACTTTATGCCAGTCATCATCGCGATGTATAGTTATAATCATTTCATGAAGATTCGTCTGAAGAGGTATCACTGAAAATATGTGTGGTCTCTGACTCAATGCATCTTCCACTCTGTTCATTGTTCCTTTTATGTAGATAATCTCAAAATCGTTCTCGCTAACCAATTCCAACCAATTCCCTTGTTGCACGTTCAAGTCACTTTGCATAAAAAAGTGTTGCAAACCACAGTGGTATGTTTTCAGTTCAAATTTTCATCCAATCAGGTAGTGTTTCCATGCTCTTAGGGCATACACAAAGGTCAATAACTCCAAATCATGCATGGCGTAGTTCTCCTCACGCTTTCTTGTCTTCCTTGATATGTAAGCGATCACTCGACCGTCTTACATCAAGAATCCACATAAGCCTACCTTGGATGCATCTGTGCATACCAATAAGTCCTCGTCCAAGTTAGGGAATTTTAGTATCGACGCCATCGTCCACGTCTCCTTGATACTTTGAAATGATTCCGTGCATTTCTCGGTCCATACAAACTTTTTTTTTTCTTCTACAATTCTGTAATCGGATTTGCTATCTTCAAAAAACCTTCGACGAACCATCGATAATATCCCGCTAAACCCATGAAGCTACGTACTTCAGGTACATTCATCGGCGCAGACTATTCCATAATAGCCTCTACCTTCACTAGATCGACATTGATACCTTCGTCAGAGATAACATGCCCTAAATAATGAATCCTTGATTGATAAAAAGAGCATTTTGACAGTTTCTTGTAGTTTGTTCTCTCGCAAGCACTGTAGTACCAAGCGCAAAAGTTTTTCATGTTCTTCCATCGTCCGAGAATATATCAAAAAGTCATCAATGAATACTTGAACAAACTTTTCCAAGCATTCATGGAACACCCCTTTCATCAAGCTCATGAATACCCCTGGGGCATTTTTCCGTCCTCACGGTCAAATGGTAAATCGTAGTGTCCGAACCTCATATTGAAATTTGTCTTAGGAATATATTCCTCTTTAATTTGTAACTGGTGATAACGTAATCTCCAGTCAATCTTCGAATACACAGTTATTCCTTTCATTTGATCAAGCAAATTGTCTATACTTGGAAACGGATACGGGTTCTTGATCGTTGCCTCGTTCAAATGACGGTAGCCAATATAGAGTCTTCATGACCCATCCTTCTTTCATATGAAAATAATAAAGTGCACCCCAAGGTGACACACTTGGGTGTATAAGTCCTAGGTCCAACAACTCCTCCAGTTGCATTTTCAACTCCTATAACTCAGGGTTCGACATCCGATAAAGTATTTTTGCTATCGATTCAATTCCAGGTTTTCAGTTGATGGTAAATTCCAGCTCTCTTTTGGGAACCAAACTGGGTAACTCTTCTAGGAACACATCCACAAACTCTCGTACTACTAGAAGGTTTTCTAGTCCTTCCACCATGCCCTTGATGTTCAACACTAAGAATGCATATAACTTTCATCCTTGCACATGTTCTTCTTCAGTACCTAGTTCTATCTGAAACCAAATGTTGTGATCTTTTGCATTAAGAAATTAACATCAACAAAAGATCACAGCAACACCAAACAAACAACATCATAAGTAAAATAAGTACCACCTACTCATCAAGGAAATCACTAATGGCGCCTTCAACGCGTCAATGAAGGATAGCTACACATAAACATAATTAACATAGCAGGTTAGCACATCATAATCATTTAGAAACAATTTACAACAACATTCAGTCAGATAATGAATATAAAATGACTACCCACCAACCTACCCTACAAGGTTAGGACCTCCAGGACATATAAACAATGCTCAAGCCTAGGTTCCAGTTGATTTTAACCATTTGAGGTCTTAGGGCTGGCAACTGTTCTGAGGAATAAGGAGGTGTTTACATCCCACTAACACAATCAAGTCCAAACTAACTACGCTAAATCAACAACACCAATGATAATCAATTTCGTCGATCCATCAATCCTAATCCACAATTAAACATGGCGCACGAGTAATCATCCGCATAACACATCATAGACCACATTAAATCCAAGGCGCAAAAGCAATTATCAATTATATTTGTGGCACAAATCCCAATCACAATATGCAATTGTCTGTTCAAAACAAAATCCATTTCGCACAAGAAGACTAAAATCTAAAACCATCATGCATACATCAACAATTCAAGATGCATGAGAAATCAAATTTATTTCACAAGGCGCAAGAGAATATAATTAAATAAATCAATCATATGACAACATCATTATAAGGGCGCAAGTAAAAACAACTTTATCATTGATCAATCAATAAATAAACATTGTGCAAGAGTACAATAATTACATAACCATCCATACGTTGCATTATTCATGCGCAAATTAATCAACATTAATTTTAAATTCAGGGAACAAGATCAACATCTACTTTACTTCAAGGAGTGTGATTATTCCAATTACAAAATTAAACCAACTTCCACACTAATTCAAGGCGTGCACGTGTTCTGATTAATGAATTAGACATAAACAACATCATTACAATGTGCGCAAGTAGTCTAAGTGTAATCATTTATGAATCAATAATTTTAAGGGCACAATCGTAATAGTTGTTACGTCCACCGCCCATTGACTATAAATTGTAGTGCAAAAGTAATCTAGTTCCAAATTAACAGCACATCAACGACATTTACTAGTGAATTAGTAGTCTAGCCATCAATCCATCATGCATCAATATTAAATTCATTACATGAGTATACCTATAACTTTATTTGATAAGGCGCAAGAGAAATTCAATTCTCTACCATCGCAATATATAGTTTATAAGCCACAATCCAATCTCACATGACAATAACTCAATTCCCGACCTATCGGGCCATCTTCCTTCACTAGCACTAGTTTTATCATTACTCTGCCAATGAAGTAACCCTGCCCCATCACAATTGACTCAATTCTAGGGAATAGACAATAGGTAATCAACTTAATTAACTCCCCAACTAAATACCAAGTTCCCACTTTAGTTAGTAGGAACCAACTAGATTTTGCGCTCATCCATCTTATAATTATAATCAATATGAAATTAGAGACGGGTTCTTTTGCAATTTTAAAAGTCCTCGTTGTTGTGTAATAAATGAGAATATACAATGTCCCTTGGAGGAATCTAGTAACTTTATTCCAACATGTTGGAACATCTAAATCTTAAGGTAATGAATTACCAGAGAACTAAGAAAAGAACGGGTGGAAGGAATTTCAGAACCCAAAACTCCAACACGCAAAGCACAGATAACTATACAATCAAGACAATTCTAAATTTTCATGTCTATACATATTATTATGATTGTTTTTTGAAATATAAAACAATTCTAAATTACCCTTATTTCAATAAGCTATTAAATGAAGGTTTCCATTATCACTTTATTATCTAATAAAATTTCCACTAATTAAATGTAACCATCCATACATACTATTATGATTGTTTTTTAATATAAGGCAATTCTAAATTTACCCTACCTTCAGTAAGCTATTTAAAGAAGGTTTTCATTATCAACATAATATCTAAATAAACTTTCCCGCAATCAACCCCACCCTCAGCGCGTTAAAAGAAACTTTAAAAATGGAACGCACACACTAGTAGCTAAAGAAAGGTCGGACGCAAAGGGTGAGATCGTAAGAAATTAGTAAGTTTTTCGTTTGTTTACAATTCCGTTGGGCCAGTGATAAGGCGCAGAGAATATTTAAGAATCTGCAAAGGTCACATGCAACACAGTCTCCCGAAGGGAAAAACATTGAGCTAATTAAGCAGAATTAGCGAAAGGTAAAAATTCAATCAATTAAAAAGGTAAAAATACAATCTACGGGCTCCAGCATTCTGTGTATGTAGAGCATGAAACGTTTGACGGTAGCCAACAACCCAACTCGAAATGAAGACGAGCATATCGATGCATTAAGGGATTCAAACATTAAATCTACTAAATGGCCAAATGGGGTCAATGATCAATATAAGCAATTACAAAAGGAGGAGTGAGTATGATTCCAACAATACTATGACGGGCGTAAAATTTCATTGATAAACGTATTGGCTACATAATTTCTTACGACAGTTTTGAAATGAATTCTGGTAGTTCTCCAACCCTTGGATTCAATACTCCATCAGGTGACCTTGTGAGAGACTAAGGGCCTCTAAGGAATAAGGACCCTGCCTTATTACGCACCCTTTATAATCTTTGTGAGAAATTGTCTCATTCTTCCCTCACGACATTGTGGATCTCTCGAACTAGGTAATTGTTAACATACAATTCGAGCCATGGAGAGAGTGCTAGTTGGTTGTGGCAAGGATGTTGCCACACCTCTCCCTAAATATCTACTTGTTGTGCATGGCCCCTTTACTCCTTATGTGATTCTGATTAGAAAGCAATCGTCAATCTGCATCCATCAACGAAAATTGTCAATGATCCATAAACAAAATCATAATATACCCAATCATATGTCACACATGCATCATATACAGTCCACTCCCTGACTTGATCTGGAATCCAAGGAGGTCCCTTGATGCCATCGACATCCTCAATCTGTCGAGTGTCCTACACACTTAGGAGAAACCTGTCAGTAGCACATGTCTATACATAGATATCAAATAACATAACATCATAATCCAACAACATCATCATCTAAATCCATAAGAGAAATAGAAAACCATATACAAACCGGATTACTTTCACGCAAGTGTCCTCAAAGAATAAGTCAAATCATGTGCACGCAAGAGCGGGATGTTACATACACCCCCTCTTTTTTTAAACTTCATCCTGAAGTTTCAGAGTATATATGTCGAGTAAATAAATTATCTAACAATATCTAAATGTCTAACTATCAAACACGTCGTACACACAAATATAAAAGGTGCACTCTTCTTCAGAGTGTCTACTACCACAAAAATCGAATCGTGCCTCCTTTCCATCAATGACAATCCAACAGTGAATTCCATCGAAATGACCTACCATTTCGATTATGGAATAGTGTGTGGTTGTAGAAATCTTATTGAATGTCTAAGTTCATCCATCACTTGTTGAAATTTTAGAAATCTCGCCACGTAGTTGACGATGTCTACCTTCATTCATTTCCAGAAAAATAAGGGTTTAAGGTCTGCCCTCATCTTCGTGACTCCTAGATGGTCCATGTACACTACTCTATGAGCTTCGTTTAATATCAAAATTCCCAACGCGTCGTTAGGCGGTACGTAAATCTGGTTAGTAAACCTCACTAATTCATCATTATCCACAGTAAATCCCTCGAACTTTGGTACCAACACGATGTCTTGTCTGGTATTTTACTTAACCACTTTATGCCAGTCATCATCGCGATGTATAGTTATAATCATTTCATGAAGATTCGTCTGAAGAGGTATCACTGAAAATATGTGTGGTCTCTGACTCAATGCATCTTCCACTCTGTTCATTGTTCCTTTTATGTAGATAATCTCAAAATCGTTCTCGCTAACCAATTCCAACCAATTCCCTTGTTGCACGTTCAAGTCACTTTGCATAAAAAAGTGTTGCAAACCACAGTGGTATGTTTTCAGTTCAAATTTTCATCCAATCAGGTAGTGTTTCCATGCTCTTAGGGCATACACAAAGGTCAATAACTCCAAATCATGCATGGCGTAGTTCTCCTCACGCTTTCTTGTCTTCCTTGATATGTAAGCGATCACTCGACCGTCTTACATCAAGAATCCACATAAGCCTACCTTGGATGCATCTGTGCATACCAATAAGTCCTCGTCCAAGTTAGGGAATTTTAGTATCGACGCCATCGTCCACGTCTCCTTGATACTTTGAAATGATTCCGTGCATTTCTCGGTCCATACAAACTTTTTTTTTTCTTCTACAATTCTGTAATCGGATTTGCTATCTTCAAAAAACCTTCGACGAACCATCGATAATATCCCGCTAAACCCATGAAGCTACGTACTTCAGGTACATTCATCGGCGCAGACTATTCCATAATAGCCTCTACCTTCACTAGATCGACATTGATACCTTCGTCAGAGATAACATGCCCTAAATAATGAATCCTTGATTGATAAAAAGAGCATTTTGACAGTTTCTTGTAGTTTGTTCTCTCGCAAGCACTGTAGTACCAAGCGCAAAAGTTTTTCATGTTCTTCCATCGTCCGAGAATATATCAAAAAGTCATCAATGAATACTTGAACAAACTTTTCCAAGCATTCATGGAACACCCCTTTCATCAAGCTCATGAATACCCCTGGGGCATTTTTCCGTCCTCACGGTCAAATGGTAAATCGTAGTGTCCGAACCTCATATTGAAATTTGTCTTAGGAATATATTCCTCTTTAATTTGTAACTGGTGATAACGTAATCTCCAGTCAATCTTCGAATACACAGTTATTCCTTTCATTTGATCAAGCAAATTGTCTATACTTGGAAACGGATACGGGTTCTTGATCGTTGCCTCGTTCAAATGACGGTAGCCAATATAGAGTCTTCATGACCCATCCTTCTTTCATATGAAAATAATAAAGTGCACCCCAAGGTGACACACTTGGGTGTATAAGTCCTAGGTCCAACAACTCCTCCAGTTGCATTTTCAACTCCTATAACTCAGGGTTCGACATCCGATAAAGTATTTTTGCTATCGATTCAATTCCAGGTTTTCAGTTGATGGTAAATTCCAGCTCTCTTTTGGGAACCAAACTGGGTAACTCTTCTAGGAACACATCCACAAACTCTCGTACTACTAGAAGGTTTTCTAGTCCTTCCACCATGCCCTTGATGTTCAACACTAAGAATGCATATAACTTTCATCCTTGCACATGTTCTTCTTCAGTACCTAGTTCTATCTGAAACCAAATGTTGTGATCTTTTGCATTAAGAAATTAACATCAACAAAAGATCACAGCAACACCAAACAAACAACATCATAAGTAAAATAAGTACCACCTACTCATCAAGGAAATCACTAATGGCGCCTTCAACGCGTCAATGAAGGATAGCTACACATAAACATAATTAACATAGCAGGTTAGCACATCATAATCATTTAGAAACAATTTACAACAACATTCAGTCAGATAATGAATATAAAATGACTACCCACCAACCTACCCTACAAGGTTAGGACCTCCAGGACATATAAACAATGCTCAAGCCTAGGTTCCAGTTGATTTTAACCATTTGAGGTCTTAGGGCTGGCAACTGTTCTGAGGAATAAGGAGGTGTTTACATCCCACTAACACAATCAAGTCCAAACTAACTACGCTAAATCAACAACACCAATGATAATCAATTTCGTCGATCCATCAATCCTAATCCACAATTAAACATGGCGCACGAGTAATCATCCGCATAACACATCATAGACCACATTAAATCCAAGGCGCAAAAGCAATTATCAATTATATTTGTGGCACAAATCCCAATCACAATATGCAATTGTCTGTTCAAAACAAAATCCATTTCGCACAAGAAGACTAAAATCTAAAACCATCATGCATACATCAACAATTCAAGATGCATGAGAAATCAAATTTATTTCACAAGGCGCAAGAGAATATAATTAAATAAATCAATCATATGACAACATCATTATAAGGGCGCAAGTAAAAACAACTTTATCATTGATCAATCAATAAATAAACATTGTGCAAGAGTACAATAATTACATAACCATCCATACGTTGCATTATTCATGCGCAAATTAATCAACATTAATTTTAAATTCAGGGAACAAGATCAACATCTACTTTACTTCAAGGAGTGTGATTATTCCAATTACAAAATTAAACCAACTTCCACACTAATTCAAGGCGTGCACGTGTTCTGATTAATGAATTAGACATAAACAACATCATTACAATGTGCGCAAGTAGTCTAAGTGTAATCATTTATGAATCAATAATTTTAAGGGCACAATCGTAATAGTTGTTACGTCCACCGCCCATTGACTATAAATTGTAGTGCAAAAGTAATCTAGTTCCAAATTAACAGCACATCAACGACATTTACTAGTGAATTAGTAGTCTAGCCATCAATCCATCATGCATCAATATTAAATTCATTACATGAGTATACCTATAACTTTATTTGATAAGGCGCAAGAGAAATTCAATTCTCTACCATCGCAATATATAGTTTATAAGCCACAATCCAATCTCACATGACAATAACTCAATTCCCGACCTATCGGGCCATCTTCCTTCACTAGCACTAGTTTTATCATTACTCTGCCAATGAAGTAACCCTGCCCCATCACAATTGACTCAATTCTAGGGAATAGACAATAGGTAATCAACTTAATTAACTCCCCAACTAAATACCAAGTTCCCACTTTAGTTAGTAGGAACCAACTAGATTTTGCGCTCATCCATCTTATAATTATAATCAATATGAAATTAGAGACGGGTTCTTTTGCAATTTTAAAAGTCCTCGTTGTTGTGTAATAAATGAGAATATACAATGTCCCTTGGAGGAATCTAGTAACTTTATTCCAACATGTTGGAACATCTAAATCTTAAGGTAATGAATTACCAGAGAACTAAGAAAAGAACGGGTGGAAGGAATTTCAGAACCCAAAACTCCAACACGCAAAGCACAGATAACTATACAATCAAGACAATTCTAAATTTTCATGTCTATACATATTATTATGATTGTTTTTTGAAATATAAAACAATTCTAAATTACCCTTATTTCAATAAGCTATTAAATGAAGGTTTCCATTATCACTTTATTATCTAATAAAATTTCCACTAATTAAATGTAACCATCCATACATACTATTATGATTGTTTTTTAATATAAGGCAATTCTAAATTTACCCTACCTTCAGTAAGCTATTTAAAGAAGGTTTTCATTATCAACATAATATCTAAATAAACTTTCCCGCAATCAACCCCACCCTCAGCGCGTTAAAAGAAACTTTAAAAATGGAACGCACACACTAGTAGCTAAAGAAAGGTCGGACGCAAAGGGTGAGATCGTAAGAAATTAGTAAGTTTTTCGTTTGTTTACAATTCCGTTGGGCCAGTGATAAGGCGCAGAGAATATTTAAGAATCTGCAAAGGTCACATGCAACACAGTCTCCCGAAGGGAAAAACATTGAGCTAATTAAGCAGAATTAGCGAAAGGTAAAAATTCAATCAATTAAAAAGGTAAAAATACAATCTACGGGCTCCAGCATTCTGTGTATGTAGAGCATGAAACGTTTGACGGTAGCCAACAACCCAACTCGAAATGAAGACGAGCATATCGATGCATTAAGGGATTCAAACAGTAAATCTACTAAATGGCCAAATGGGCTCAATGATCAATATAAGCAATTACAAAAGGAGGAGTGAGTATGATTCCAACAATACTATGACGGGCGTAAAATTTCATTGATAAACGTATTGGCTACATAATTTCTTACGACAGTTTTGAAATGAATTCAATTATATCAATAACCCAACATTCTTCCCTTGTATGTATATACTGATCATAGGTTTTTGTCCTTCAATCATATTTACAAATTGTAAACTAAACATTTTGTTGAACAAATTAATTACAAATACCGTAACCATGCATATATAAAATTTAAATCTTATCGCCATCAATCTTCAACAGAAACACCATAGCCATAATAATAAAAAAAAAAAAAAAAAAATCTTATCACCATCAATCTTCAGTAGAAACACCATAGCCATGCATATATAAAAATTAAATCTTATCACCATCAATCTTCAGCAGAGGTACCATGACCGAAGGTGAGGATTCGAAGAGGTTCTCTCACGCTTGCGCTCTGCCCAGCTCTCCGCTTGCTAATCGTGAAGACTTCACCGGTACCTCCCAGCCAACGATAAGGGTACTCTTCTTCCCCCTTAGCCTCTTGAGCCACAAAGGGGCCATGCACCAGCACAACCAGAAAACTCTATCTCCTAGATCGTCTCACAAGGTCGAGCTACCACTCTCTCTGTCGAGCTAGGTATCCAAACTCTCACAAGTAAAAATCAGACAAAGAAAATCCGACAACATAACTTTACGCATACCAGTCATTCCCTTTCCTCTTCTCAGCCAGTACTTTTATAGATTTTTTCTTAGTGACCACTTGTCATTTGCACGTTTAATTCATTTTATTAAAAATTAATTAGGAAATACTCTCCCTAGTACACTTGTCACCCAATCCCTTAGTTGCACCAGAAATTCACTAATTTAATTTAATTAAATATCAATTTCCCTCACCCATCCTAAAATCTCTCCTAAAAACACTCCTTGTTGTCCCTTTATTCCCTCTATTTCCTTTTTAATGACACATGCCTTTCTAAAACCTAGTTGTATTTCGTTTAGGAAAGTTATTTAGTTAGACTAAACTAGATTCCTTTCTATGTTTCCACATTCTCTTTTACATTCATTTCATTTCTTGTCTTAGTTCCAATTTAACATGTCTTGCACATAGTCATAATTAAATCTTTAGACAAAATGTTTCTATTTTAATTCTTAACTTGATTCTTCTTCATCCCCCTTTTATTAATTGATTATTTAGTTTTTAGTCTTCTTACCCTATTTAGACTAAGGCTTAATTTTTAACTAGGCTTAGAATTTTTAAGGGGATTTTATAATTAATTAAAATTACTCATTTAATATTTATTTTAAGGCCGACCATGTAAAAACATTTATTGTTTTCTAGGCACATAGGTTCATTGACTCACCTTTATTAAACTCATGACGTGCCCTTCAAGATGCACTACGTGCTCCAAGGGTGCCACTCACCTTTATTCATGTTTTATTTATGCGACGTGCCCTTCAAGACGCACTACGTGCTCCAAGGGTGCCACTCACCTTTGTTCATGTTTTATTTATGTGACGTGCCCTTCAAGATGCACTACGTGCTCTAAGGGTGTCACTTGCCTTTCATTGATTTTGGTAGCTGTCCAACCCTTGGAGTCAATACTCCATCAAACAAGCTTGTGAGAGACTAAGGGCCTCTAAAGAATAAGGACCCTGCCTTATTTCACACCCTTTAGAATCTTCGTGAGCGACTGTCTCAGTCTGCCCTCGCGACATCGTGGATCTCTCGAACTAGGTAATCGTTAACCTACAATTCGAGCCATGGAAGGAATGCTAGTAGGTTGTGGCAGGGTTGTTGTCACACCTCTCCCTAAATATATGCTTGTTGTGCATGGCCCCTTTATTCCTTATGTGAGTCTGATTAGCAATCAATCGCCAGTATGCATCCATCAACAAAAACTGTCAACGATTCATAAACAACATCATAATATACCCGATCATATGTTATATATGCATAACTAGAAATACCCATCCATATACAGTCCACTCTTTGACTCGATCTAAAGTCCAAGGAGGTCCCTTGATGCCATCGGCATCCTCAATATGTCATGTGTCCTGCACACTTAGGAGAAACCCATCAATAGCACCTATCTATACATAGATATCAAATAACACAACATCATAATCCAACAACATCATCATCTAAATCCATAAGTGAAACAAACAACCATATACAAACCAAATCACTTGCACACAAGTGTCCTCAAAGAATAAGTCAAATCATGTGCGCACAAGAGCGAGATGTTACATTAACAAAGAATTTTGATGCAGTTAATATGGATAAACTATTTTTATCTTATAATTGTTATGTGGGATTATTCACAACATACACATGTACTAATCATGTTAGCCCATACAAAATTGAAGAGAAGCTTATTAATATAAAATGAAATTCATAAAAATGTGCTATTACAAATATACCTTATAAAAATGCATATATAACAAGAATAATTTAAATATAACCCATAAATCATGAAACCAAAATTATAGATAATACAAATATTAAAATAAAGAAAGATACTATTACATTAACCTAAAAATTTATACTTAATACCATCTTTCAAATAAATTATTTTCTTTTATATGAATAATGCCTTTAAACCACATCCCTTTTACAAACCTTATACATATAAAATTATTCACGAAAATTATTATTAAACCAAATCATCATAACATTATGTGATAGACCTTAAACTATTTCTTATCATAACATTGTGTGATAATTGTACTTAATAAACTTGCAAACCAAATCATCATAACAATGTGTGATAATTGCACTGAATAAACTTGCAACTCATCATTTGGACCTTAAACTATTTCTTATCATAACATTGTGTGATAATTGTACTTAATAAACTTGCAACTTATCATTTGGAACTCAAACTATTTCTTATTAAGATTGTGTACTTAGGTTCTTTAAAACAGTGATAATTTTTTTCAATTTCTTAATTTATTGTACTTTTCCTCCTCATAATAATAATAAATTTATAGATTAGCTAAACACTAAAATTTTAATTATTATACTTTTCCTCATAATAATAATTTATAAATTAGCTAAACACTAAATTTCATATATAACATCTTTATGTATTTATAAAACCAAGATTCCTTTCGCTTAATGATATAACTACTTAATCTATAAAGAAGTACATGATAAAAAAAGAATTAATTGATTACTTAATTTTGGAAGATATGCATAATAAAAAAATATTTCTTTACAACCACTCTTCTCATTATGAATTTTTTAAAATTCCAATAACATTAAAAGAGAAAGAGTATTAAGATACCGACTAACAACTAAGATATAATGTTTAATATGTTATTAAAATATTTTTAAAACATTCCTTTGCACGTCTTATCCATCAAAAGATTATGTTAATATGATTCGATTAATTATAATGCCTCGACAACAAACCATTGAAAAGTAGATGAGATTCCCCATATCAAAATAAGTCAAAATTCCCCCACAAGATAAAGACAAAGGAAGATTAGGTATAAACGCATTAAAAACTATAAATGAGTTCTTTCACTTTGGAAAAAGGTGTAACTAAACATATGAAAAGTAAGGTGTAAAAGGTTGGAATCCAAAGGTGTAACTAAACAAATCATAATGATCAAGTCCCGTAAGGTTTGGAAAGGTTGATTCTTTTGAAAGGTCGGAATTTTTATTAAAAAATATTGAGGCTTACTTTTGACATGAAGATTATTTATGTTTTTTTTTAACCCAAATTCATACTAATATGAATTAAATTGTTAAAAGTATTTTATGCTTTTTAAAAGTTTTTATAATAACTTTGATAAGATTTCATATGAAAATCGTATTTTCATTTAAAGTATTTACAATATTTTACTCAATGTTAAGATATTGTGACTTGACGGTGTTATATGCCAATCTAATTCTATACATACGTATTTAAATGATAAGATACGCTAAATGCATGATATTATTAATTATAACAATTTTATCATTAAATATATAATATGATATATACCAAAAATTTGGAAAAAGTAAATTATGGTTTTAATCAAACATTTAAATATTGTAAGTTTTCAATTAGAAAAATGTAAAAAAATAAATCATGAAAAAACTAATTTTAAAAAATGCCTACTCTAAATATATGTCAACAAATAAGCTTCTAAATCATTTGGAAAAAACAAATAAGCTTCTAATTGTTCATCCATGTATTATATAATATTATTTTCTTCCTCTTTACGGTTTTGGACATCCCTTGCTCTATGATCCTTTCCAAGATTGTCTTCATATACTCATCATTGTTGCATGTGTTGTAAGATATTACCAAACACATGATGGTTCCATTTATAATGTTTTTTTTAACATCTTTAGCTTATCTTGTAAGTCAAACAACTTAAAAGAGATTTCTCTTGGAATTTTCACCCACCATTGCTTTAGTAATGGTCTAAACTTTGTCTATCTTAACCACCTTTTTATGAGTCTAAAAAGTGTGTTTAAGGTTTTGAAACCTTGAATTCATTTTAATTTCTTTCTACAACTTTTTGCTTTAACTTTTGAACTAGTTTTACTTTCTTCTTTGAGCATGGGGCAATGGAGCAATTTATGTGTTGTCACGTTTGAGCATGGGGCAATGGAGCAATTTATGTGTTGTCACGAGAATAACATATGCATAATATAAGTGTCATACTAAACAGTCTAATTTCCTGTTTGGTAAAATATTCATATTTATTAAGTAAAAAATTTTGAATTTTATTTTTTTAATTATTTTGTTAAATAATATAATTTTGGTCAAAATAAAAAAAAAACATTAATGATAATGATACTTTATCAAATATCTTATTTAATATTTTAATTACAAGTTTATATCTACATATAGATTTGGATGCATATGGATTATCTAAATTTTTAGTTACATAAATCTTACTTATGTAAAAATGAACAAACCTTATTTTACATAAATCTTACTTAAGTAAAAATGAACAAACCTTATTTAAGTAGATATTTTATTTTTTTATATAAATTTGATGTTTTAAATTATCTCAAATCAAATGAGATAATTATTCTTCCCTTTGTTGTAATTAAACAAAGGATTACTTTATATGACGAATAGGGACGAATGTTATTACTTTATATGAAGAATAGGGAAGAATGTTATGTACAGTATATAAATAATAAATAATAAAGAAGAAGTAATAAGCATAATATAATTATATATTTACAAAGAATACAAACAATAATAATAAATAGCCATGATTTAAAAGTTCATAACTATTTTAATAAGTATTTATTGGATTATATTTTGAGATATAGTTTCTATATGTTAGGGTTTTTTACTAGTTTTGAAATTAGTCTCAAATGTGTCATCTTGGGATTTTTATTATGGTCTTTTTTTTTTTTTTAATATTCAAATAATGAAATTTTCAAAAGTTGGAGGAGATATATACAAATACTTTTTGAATAAATTTTGGTTTTTGAGATGCTAAAAGTTTAGAAATATAGGTTGTGGAAATTAGTGTTATTTGACTAGTTCTAAAACTAGTCTCAAATAAGTGTTCTTGGTAGAAGTGTCATATATGAAGCTTGCAACGTCTAAATTGTGTGCTTCTAGTTTCCTTAAAAATAATACGGATCATAGTATTTTAGATTAAAAAAAATCAGAATCATATCTAAAATATTGGACACCTGACATTCCATACAAGGTCACTATCTGGAATGGTCCAAGAATTACTAGGTTTTGGGAATGTTACCATAAGTTTCACTTAGAACATCAAATTTGGGTCAAACGTGTGGGATTGTAGATAAGACATATCAAAGTAATACAAGTCAAAATTTCTTACTCAGAAGAGCCAAAATTTTAGATATACATCAATACAAATGTCAGCAAGAAAGACAGTCTCAAAACTAGGGTTTCAAATGTACGTAGCTTACAATTGGCATGACTTTTGATTGTGAGATCTATTTTTGTTGATTCAAAATTTGTGATAAAGAGAAAATAGAGGAGTATTATTATCGTTATCCCACATGGATAAGGGTGCTCCAAAAATTACATCATCAATTAAACCTCCAGAAATCTCATCCAGGACTGTGAAGAAAATGAAGAGATATATAACCAACTATCCAAATTGGAGGACCAAGTTAATGAATTGAGTAATAGGTCACTAAAAAGACATGATGTGGTTAGAACACAAAGACAAATACAACATATGGAAAATGAGATGGAACATAAAGAAAATAAGATGGATGAAAGTAGGGAACATGTGGAAAATAAGATGGATGGAAATAGGGAACAGATAGAAAATAAGATTGATGAAAATGGGGAATAGATGGAATAGAAGTCGGTGGCCTAGATCATACAAACTTGATATGGGAGGATTCCTACAAGTGAAACGGTGGTCGAAGAGACTCACAAAAATAAAGGTAGTATTCATGCTGAAAACCCTCTCAGTAATAAGCATTTTTCTAGTGGATTTAACTCTAATAGTGGAGTTAATTATGGATGGGTTATTAAGGGTGTCAACTTTCCCAAGGTTGAATTAAACAAGTTTGATGGAACATAAGTTTTTACATGGGTGAACCAAATAGAGAAATATTTTTAATTGCACAATATTAGGGATGCTAAGTAAAGAATTTCCTTAGCAACCTTATGCTTTGAGACAAAACCCTATCCATTGTATCAATGTGTAGTTAAAAGGAAGCCTCATTATTATAATTATACTTGGAGTTTATTTACAAGAGTCTTATAAGAACAATATGGAAAAGTTTGGGAACAAAAGTACTTTAGTCAATTGACAAGAATTAAGCACTTAGGTGATATTGGAGATTATAATTCAGAATTTCAGGTGTTGGCCACAAGGGTGGATAACATAAGTGATGAACATCTATTGGAATCTTACATGGGTGTATTGAAATAACACATAAAACATGAGCTTTTATTATAAAAATCCTGAAAATATTATGGAAGCTATGCAATTTGTTCATCATATTCAGGCCAATAACAGGGCTACACAAAAGTCTTCCACCAGAACTTATATAGGAAGGATAGATCGATTTGGGGCTCATAGAGAAACCCTACATCATCATCCTTGAATATCATAGAAGAAAATGGAGGGAATAAGAGCAAAAGGACTTTGCTTTGGTTGTAATAGAAAATGGTCAAAAGGGCATAAATGTCAAGAAAAAAAATTGTTCACCCTAGGGAATAATGATGAAAAGGAAATGGAGGCATCTCTACAAATGGATGAGGAAGATATTGTGAACTTAAAAGAGCAGAAAAAATATGTAGAAATTCCACACAACATTGACGAGTGTGAAATATATGTTCATGTGTTGACATGTTTGTCAGCACCTTGAACCCTTAATATTGTAGGATACATTAAAAATCAAAGGTTCATAGTCCTTATTGAATCGACTAGTATGCATAACTTTATTGATAAAATATTAGTAGAGAGACTCATTTTTTGTGTGTGTATCCAATGACAAATTTTCAAGTTTTAGTTCTTAATGTTAGGGGGAGTATCGATTGTGTAGGAAAATTCCACAACATTAAACTTATTATGGGATAATATAACTTAGAAATCCCAATGTATGGCATTCCCATTGGAGTAGATGTTTTCCTGCGGATTCAATGGTTGAGAACATTAAGCGCAGTCTCTACAAACTATAAGGAATTATTCATGAGATTTGAATTGGAAGGAATTCAATATGAATTCAAAGGGTTAAAATCTACACCTTCTCAAGTCATCAACTCTCATATAATGGAAAATATCCTAAAAAAGAGTAGTAGGGGAGTTGTTGTTATACATTATTCTATGGAAGTAAAGTAGGAAGACAAAAATATTCCATAGAAATTAAAATGCACCTTAGGAAAGAAACATAGGGTATTCCAAGAAATTCCTAAAGGGATACCTCCATCTAGAGATCATGAACATCAAATTGAACTAATACTTGGAAGTAGTCCTCCTAATAAAAGGCCTTATAGATATCCTCGTCAACAAAAGGGGGGGATTGAGAAAATGGTACAAGATATGCTATATTCAGGTATTATCAACCAAGCATGAGTTAGTTTTCATCTTTAGTAGTTATGGTGAGAACAAATTATAATTCTTGGAGGATGTGTCCTGATTGTAGAGTTTTAAACAAAATAACCATCAAGGATAAATTCCCTTAGATGAGCTTCATGGAGAGGATTATTTTACAAAGTTAGATCTTAAATCAATATACTACCAAATTAGATTAAGAAAATAAGAAATTCAAAAAACAACTTTTAGAACACATGACGGGAATTATGAGTTAATGTCCTTGCTTTTTGGGTTGACTAATGCTCCTTCTAATTTTCAAATCATTATGAACACAATCTTTTGACCCCAACTTAGAAAGTTTGTGTTGGTATTCTTTGATGATATACTTATCTATATAACATCATGGGAAGACCACATTAAACATGTGGATAAAGTCCTACAAATTCTCGAGAACAATCAATTGTATGTAAAAAGATCCAAATGTGATTTTGGGAAACAAGTAGAGTGTTTGGGTCATATTTTTTCAAGGGAAAGGGTTAAGGTGGACCTTCAAAATATCCAATCTATTACAAAATGGACTATTCCTAAGAACATCAAGAGTCTTAGAGGATTTTTGGGTCCTACATGATATTATCAAAAAAATGTTAAGAATTATGCACACATTCTAGGTCCACTCACATATATCTTGAAGAAAAATGCATTGTTATGAAAGGAAGATGCTACCTTGGCATTCTCACTCTTGAAGTATGTCATGTCTTCTATGTCATTAGTATTGGCAACACTTGAGTTTGGTAAAACATTCATAGTTGAATGTGATGCATCATGACAAAGAATAGAAGCAATATTGATGCAAGAAGGGAGACCATTGGCCTTTGAAAGTAAACAATTAAAGGGAAATGACTTGGTGAAATCTACATATGAAAAAGAAATGACAACAATTTTACATGCAACAAAAAATCTTGACAATATCTCATTGGGAGGAATTTAAATTCAAGATAGACCACGACATCCTAAAGTACATTTTGGAGAAAAGATTTTCATTAGATGAGAAAAAAAAAGGGTAGCAAAAATGCAATGGTTTGATTTTGAAATAATCTACAAAAAAAAGGAAGGACAATGTGGTAGCAGATTCCCTTTCTAGAATAGAAGAAGCCTCAATTTTATATTACATTACATCTTCGATTCCTACATGGTTGGAAGAAGCTATCTGGAAATGGAAAAATGACAATATTACAAGATATAAAATACAATGTATAAAGAAAGGGATGAACTCTATGAAACATTGGGAGTAGAAGAGAGATATCCTTTGGTTATAATATTTGTATGCCCTCAATCAAAGTTGAAGAAATAAATATTAAAGGAGACTCGTGAATCTTCGATGGTAGGATATTTAGGTTCCTTAAAGCATATCAGAGGATAAAAAAAGATTTTTTGGGGGAAGGAATGAAGAAAGATATTAAAAAATTTGTAAGAGAATTTCAGGTTTTCCAAAGAAATAAAGGAGAGACAATAAAAGATCTAGGTTTACTTCATACTTTACACATACCTAATCAAATATGGGAAGATATATTAATGGATTTCATTATAGGTTTACACAAATCAGAAGGTGAGAATGCCATTTTTGTGGTAGTGGATAAATTCACAAAATATGCACATTTTTTTGGAATTCAAAGTACATATACAACAAGTCAAGTGGAAGAAGTGTTCATGAAGGAAATTCATAGACTTCATGTATTTCCAAAAGTAGTATTAAGTGACGGAGATCCAAAATTCACAAGATTTCTTTGGAAATAATTATGGAAGATGAATGGAACAACACTACCTATGAGTTCAACATATCATCCACAAATAGATGGTCAAACATAAATAGTTAACAAATGTTTAAAGGGTTATCTACATTTATTTTCTTCAGGCAAACAATCTTAATGGTTTAAGTGGATACTTTAGCAGAATGGTGGTATAATACCACCTATCAAACATCTACTAATATGTCCACATTTGAATCCCTTTATGGATATAAAATTCCTAGTATCTCATACTTTTTGCAGGACCGATCCAAGGTACAAGCAATAGGTTCACACATGGAGAAGAGTAAAGAAACTTTGACAATTCTTAAGGAAAACCTTCAAATGGAACAAAACAGGATGAAATAGCAAGTAGATCAACATCGAAGTGAAATACAATTTGAGGAGGGTGATTTCTTATTTTTTAGACTAAAACCTTATAAGCAATATATTCTCAAACATAAGAATAAATAGAAATTAGCTCCAAAATTTCATGGAACCTAGAAGATTGTTCACAAGATTCGACAAGTAACATATGATTTAGATTTTCCTTCTTCTCTCATTCATAAGGTTTTTCATGTATATTGTGTAAAAAGGGTTCTAGGTTAAACTATGCGAGTGTAGACATGATTTACTGAATTAGATGAAGAAGGGAAGTTGATCATTGAACTATAAAAGTTATAGATTAATTTTCTATATTTATTCAAAATAGAACCATTATGGAATACCTAATCAAGTACAAGAATATGCCTCCAAAAGAAGCCATATGGGAAAATGACCAGTTCATGAAGAAACACCCTCAATTACAAGCTTTGAAAGAAAATACTTTTTAAAAGAGAGGGGCTATGTTAAGGCCTATAAGGCCCTATATTTAGGACCCAACACTCATTTATTATTAGTTTATAAGTTATGGTTAGGTTGGATTAGTGGTAGGTTACATAATGCTCACTTTATATCCTATTTATTATAAAGGAGATTCATTTGTATATGCAACTTTTCTTTTGCATTGGATATATTGTAAAAGGATGTTTCTCCCTTGAAGTGGATTATTTTCATTGACTATTTTTTAGTTTGTTTCATAACATATTATTAAAGTATAATTGGTTGTATAAGGAGATAACCCTCTCGATGTGGTCAAGGAGGTTTCCCCTCAAAGTGGAATAACTCTTATTGATACAATTATTACATTTAATTAGTGCATATTTATAATATTTTGGATATCATATTCATTCTTGGCCACTAGGACCCTACAAATTGTTGTAAAAGATCTCAATTATCAGTAATGCCTCTACTAGAAAAAAAAAAAAAGATTTACGAACCTAGACTTATGATCAAAGGTTGACTTATTTACCCCAAACAACAAACCACTAACATTTTTTTGGATATATCATGGATACAAACTATGATGAATTAAGGGATAAACTCATTAATATTATCAATAGAATATTTGACAAGTGCATATGTAAGGAACATAATACAATTGAATATATTCAGAATGGATTAGTATACAATTTGTCATCTATATTTGTATGTTATGGGTGGAAAAATGGAGGAATTGGCTTGTAGAGCCCATTTTAGTGCATGTCCCACTTTGGAGATTTGGGGTCTAAAACCTTCTAGAGACATTTTGAGGACTTAAACATAGATTTTTTAGGATTAAAACTTTGTCAATATATCTCTCATCCCCTTGACGTTGTTATAAACACTAAGAGATTTCCAATGGTGTGAAAATCACCTCAATTAGAGTTCATATGTGGAATTTATGCCTCCCATAAGCTAACCTACATTGTTGACCACCATGGTACCAAGTGGATGTCACGTTAGCCCCAATTACTCACATGTGTAGGGATAGACACATATGGAATTTCAATAATATTCTAGAATGTCCAAAATCTAACATTAATTGAGGGTTGAGGCATGCAAAAACCCTAACCCTATATGGCTATCAGGGTATGTTAAATATTGGTTTGCTAAGAAGAAAGAGGGTTCCACTCTTTTAGCATTTTAGTTTTCCCATAGTTGGGGAGAGCATCTAGGAGTGGGATTTGAGAGAATAATAAAGGAGGGAGGATAATTTGTTGCATCCATTCAGGCCATATTTTCAAAGGAAACTCCATAGTGAGTGCCCCTTTCTTTGTATTTTCATATTCATAACTGAAGAGAAGAGAGCAAAGAATATGCCTCACCTTCTAGCTATATTTTCTCATATATCGAGTTTATAGGATACACTTTCTGTTTATTTGTTTGTTCTATCATTTTCATATTTCATTTATTTTCATAAATTTGAGAAATAAACTAGTGATAACAAATCTGAGATCTAAGGAAATAAACCTACATAATAAAATATTTCATAATAATACAAGATCTATTGTGATGGTTTGTTCTAGTGGAATATCCATGGAAATTTATAGATTGTGAATCAAATCTAGAAAAAGAACCACAAGATGTCAAAGCTTATGATACAACTAATCTATAAGTTTCAACTTGTAATGAAGATGACTCATATTCCCATGCTATATATGGGGTGATTTTGAGCACCTATTGTAAGTGCAATGTTTGGAAAAATGTTGACCCTGGAGTGTGAACTCAAATATATTTAAGTGATGGTTTTGATTTTTATTTTTATTAGGATGTTGAAAATTTAAGAATAAATTGTTATCCAAGATAATAATCTAGAAGAAGAAGATGGAACAACTTTGGCTAGATTACCATAAATTAATCAAGAACATGTTCATGCCAATAATTTTGTGTGTGTTCAAGATAACATCAATGTAGCTTTGGTTGATGATGCATTGAAAAATATAGATGGTGTTCCTTGGAGGTCCACATAAGAAGACAAGATTAAAAACTCAATATCATCATTGTGTATAAATAATTTGCCTTAATTATCAACCAAACTTGGTACTAATGAGTGCAAGTCCGATTTTGGGAATTTAGATATGGTGGAAGAGGCCCTGGAACAAATCATATCATCGATAAGTGACAATGAATAAACTAATATAAAATCATGGTGGAGACACAATCATATATAACACATTGGAGAACTATATCCTCGACACTATTAATGCAAATCCATCTTTAGATGTTGCAGATATTTGTAGGTTCAAATTTATGGATTTACTACAATGTTCTTTATCATTTAGTAAACAAATGGGAAGAAATATATTTGAATATTTAAATTTCTTTGGTGGAATTTCTGTGAGGACCAAAAAAATCAATAAAAATGGTTGAAAAAGTGGAGAATATTTCTTAGACAATTGAGGTGTTAAACTTTTCTCTTATAAGGAGATGAAATTGGAAACCAAGGATTTTCATCCAGACAACAAGGTTCGGGTAGGGGAATTCGAGTCTATGTACAATGGAATTTTTAAGGATGGCACACCGGTGGTAGTAAATAATTTTTATGCTAAATCAAATCAAGATGGTCATGAGTTTTGAACTAAGATAGATCTTATCTTTGATATCAAATATGAAAATATTGTTAAGCTACATGGGTGTTTCATAGAATAAAATCAACAAATTTTGGTATATGGCTACTTGGCATACAATAACATTTCCCCAAGCCTTACTTGATTTAGATCAAACTACAATAAATCTAGGTTGGCCAACAAGGTCCAAAATTTTTATTAGGACTACTCGTGGTTTTGTGTACCTTCATGAGACAATTAAGCAATATATTATGCACCAAGATATTAAAGCTAGTAATATACTCTTTAACGAACATTTCAATCCTAATATTGCAAATGTTGGTCTAGCTGGAATTTTCCCAAATAATGTCACTCATATCAGTACACATATTGCTGGAATAATTGGTTATTTGGCTCCAGAATATGCCATGTGTGTCCAGTTGAAAAAGAAAGTTGACGTATATAGTTTTAGGATACTTATACTAGAAATTCTTAGTGGTAGAAGCAACAAAGATTAAAGTTGTCTTGTAGAACATTGATTTTATTTGGAAATGGCTTGGAAACTACATGAGGCAAAATAATGGAAAGATTACCAAAACACATGACTAAGAGAGAAATACATCAAACACCCTTGAACTACATGTTATAGTTTAATGTTGGTATTTCGATGAAAAAATTATCAACTTCAACAATTCAAATGAAAAAACAGACTATCGAAGAGGCTCATTAGGAAATATCAAAATTTAAAAATGCACTTTGTGTATTTAGCTAGCTATATGTAGTGACCAAACATCACTCACATCAATCTAATAAGAATAAAATAGAAATGCATGTGGTTGAATATTGTAAGGACTTACATGATGCTACCAAAGTTCTATAGAGATACAATAGAATGTCAAGAGAAACAAAACCATCAAAAAATTGATGTTGCACATCAATTTATCTTGGTTGTAAATTGTAGATGGCAATGAGTTAGTGGGAAGAAATTCTATGACAGGTTAGGAAACAAGAAGAATACTTTAAATGTGTGAAGGAATTACTAAAGGGAATTAGAATATTTGGAAACACTCAAATGACAATCAATAATTATATAATTATTGTAACCTTAATGAATCTCGCAATCAATCCTTTGAGATTGGACATTGGGAAATATTGGAGGGAATCTAACAGTGATAATCATGTTCCTATCATTGTTTTTTTTTTTTACTAAAATGGTTATGGGCCTTTTAAATTAACTTCTGGCTAAACGGCTGCCAGCAGCCTTACATTCAAATTTTCATCTCCAGTGGATACTGCTTGTCCAGTGATACAGGGCCTAGTCATACTAACCGATCCCTTTACATCAGTTCTGGAATTCACGGAATAGAGACAAGAACTTTTATAATTTCGGCTGCCAGATAGAGAAAAAGAGGTTTGGACAGTATGAAACAATATCAAAATGAAAGCAGTCGGCTGGAGCTTGCATCCATTATGAGTGGCTCTTCTTTTGGTTAGACAGATACCCTGCACAACGAGAGAGTTCTGGGATAACCCGGTCGTATCCTTCTTATCCAATAGCGAGATTTGATGAGAGCATGAAGAGGGAAAGTGCTTCCCAGCATAGGTCCTTCTTCTCCCTCTATTATTCAGAGTCTCACCTATTTCTTCAGGATGCTTTCCCTGGACGTTTGTCTCCCTGGAGGACTGTGATTGGATGCTCTTCCCCGTGATAGCAGAGTCGGGATGCTCTTCATGTGTCTGTCCTGATGCCTCTGTCCTGATTCTAGTGTGACCCTGCACATGTCTTCTCTCAACTGCCTCATACCTTCACACCTGCACTTTGGATTCCTTCCCGGCAATTTTCAGACTTCTACATTTTCTGACAGGAGATCTCCTGATGATTCCTTCTCCCCAGACTCTAAGGGATTGGTTCATGATTTTCAACTCCATTTATGTTGATGACTCCCTTGCCCAGGGAGGTGCCTTTGTTCGCTTCGTGGTCTGCCAACTGATTAAGATTTCTGAGGACGTGGTAGAACTTCACCTCTTCGAATTCTTTCATCTGGTCTATAACCTTCCTATAATAGTGATCCAGGCCCATGTTTTTGGGAGCCTTCCTCTGATTGAGAGCATGGATAAAGATTCTAGAGTCCCCTATGACAACCAATTTTGAGATTGATAACCTTCTGGCTTGAGCCAGCCCCTGCGAGATTGCTAATATTTCAGCTGTATTATTGGTGTTCTGACCCAGCCCCCAGATAAAGTTGAGCACAATTTTCCCTGAGATGTCGAGCAGGACCCTTCCACTTCCCGCGGGACCGGGATTCCCTTTCGAGGCCCCATCCACCTGCAGGATATGCTTCTCCAAAGAAGATATCCACTTTATGAACTCTTGTTCCTCCAGCCTAATTTCCCAAGGGGAGTAGTGTTTGGAAATTTGCTTGGTTCTGGCCAGGAGGGAGGGATCAAGCTCATGGAACCAGACGTACTCATCTTTGTTATGGGTTACTTCGTTGGTGATATTAGTTTTTGAGGCTACCAGATCACCCAGAATCGCTTTCACTTTGAGTGCAGTTTGGGCCGGCGTCCCTGCTATATCCCTGAAGATCCTGTTGTTTCATTCCAGCCACAGTTTCCAGCAGACTACTTTCGGCACCCACATCCATCATTGCTTTAGCAGGTTCAATTTGGTAAAAGAGAAGGGAGCCAAATCGACCCAGGAGGTAAACAAAGAGGTAACTGAAGAAGGCAGGGGCACATTCAGCTGGCCAAGAATGAGATTCCAAAGTTCCAGAGCAAAGGGGCAGAGGAGAAAGAGGTGGACAGAGGTTTCAACATGAAAAGCATAGAGAGGGCATCGAGAGGGCCCTTCCCAGCTTCTTTTTGAGAGGTTTTCCCAAGATAGGATACTGTTGTGTAGTAGGGACCAACAGAAGAGATCTATTTTGGGAAGGGAGGGATGAAGCTAGAGATTTCTCCACACCGAGGGATCAGGGGCTACCCAAGGAATTGCCTGCAGGGCTGCAAAACCAACAGCAGCTGAGTAACAGCCAGATGAAGAGCCCCAACCTCTTTTGTCCTTTTTCCTGGCCGAGGAGGGGGAGCACCCTTGAAGAGCATCCAGGATGGTTCGAGCTTCAGTTTCTAAATGCTGCGGATAGTCCCCCAAATCCCACTTATGCTAAGAGTCGCCCTGGTTCCAAGCTGAAAGGTCCCACATGGCGACTTTGCTATTAGAATGGAGCCAACTTTTGATGTTTTCCAGCCCTTCCAGAAAACTTAAAGGGGTTTGTCCTAAAATAGAGTCTTCCCAAAACTTGATTTTTCTGCCATTCCCCGAGAACCAAGAGAGCTTTGAGGTAATCAAATAAAGAGCCTTAAGGCAGAGAGAAAGGATGCGAGAGCCTTTTCTAGTCAAGGGAGGGCGATCAAGGCACCGTTCTTTGTGACCATAGAAGTATTTAGTCTTAAGATCTTTGGAGCTCCAAGTGGTTTTACCTCTTATCATTTTCCAGAGAATCTTACCTCCCATGGCCAGATTCTGAGTGGCCACATCTCTGACTTGCAGCCCACCTTCCATCCTGGGGGATTTAACCTTATCCCAGCTGATTAGGTGCATTTTTTCCCCCTCATTCCTTCCCCCTTCCCATAGGAATTTTCTCAAGATGTTGTCTATGTCTCTCACAATTCCTCTCAGGGCAAGGAGAATGGAGGCCTGGTAGACAGGAAGAGAGGTGAGAACAGAATTTATGAGGATTAATTTCCCATCTTTGTTCAGCCAGGTTGCTCCCCAGGCCAAGATCCTGGCTTTCATCTTGTCCAACAGAGGCAGCCACAGGCTACTTCTGGGGGCTGCTTTGACTAGCGGGGTTCCTAGATATTTAATGGACTCCCACGTTGAAGTTCCTTCCATTTCCAGCACCCTGGAAATACCAATCATTTCTATAGGAGGGCACTTCCAGCCATAAATTTGACTCTTCCTCAAACTAATTTCGCTGCCTAAAATTTCAGTCCAATTCTTTCTTGAGTGCTCTTGCGGTGGGTAGGTTGGCTTGGTCTAGAAGGAGCGTATCATCAGCAAATTGAGCATGATTAATTCTCTCAACTCTAGGAGAAATTGAGAGGCCAATTAAGGTGTGCTACTGCAGGCTCTTATTCAGCTAAAAACTTAGCACAGACGCTTGTATGGCATAGAGCAGGGGGGACAGGGGGCGGCCCTGTCTAAGTCCCCTTGAGGCTTGGAAAAAATCAGTCGGTCTGTCATTGACCAGGGGGGCGATCCACGGCCCCGCTATATAGGCCCTAATCCAGCGAACCAATTGGGGGTGAAATCCCATCTTGAACATCACAGCAAAAAGGAAATTTAGCTGGACTTTGTCAAAGGCATTCGCCAGATCCAGTTTAACTAACATTCCTTTCTCCTTCCTTTGACATCTTGAGTGGATAGCCTCTTGCACAAGGATAATATTGTCCTGGATTTGTCTCCCCTGGATGAAGCCCCCCTGGTTCTCCGGGATGATCCTGGGGAGGACTTTTTTTATTCTGTTTTCTATTACTTTGGTGATGATTTTATACCCCGTATTGCAAAGAGAAATAGGACGGAATCTTGAAAAGCTTTGGGCACCTTTCTCTTTGGGGATTAAATATAGAAAGGAGGAGTTGGTGCTCCCTCCAATTTTTCTACAGTTCTGAGATTTCCTCACCATTCTGACTAGATCTTTTTGGATGATATCCCAGCAGGCTATATAGAATCTGGCCTTGAATCCATCAGGCCCGGGGGCTTTATCCGGGTTCATTGCTTGGAGAGCTTTTCTCATCTCCTCAGTCGTGATAGGGGCTATCAACCAACGGTTTTCATCTTCATTTATCAGCTTGGGGACCACCGTGAGAGGATAGAGATCCGGACTAGGAGGGGCCTCCAACTCTTCAATAAACAGATTTTTATAGAAGGAGTGGGCTGCAAGTTTGATCTCCTCAAATTTTTTGAAGGTTTGCCCCTGAAATTGGATCTCTCTGATTGAGTTATGATTTTTTCGGGATTCTGCCTGCTTGTGGAAGAAAGAAGTATTTTTATCTCTTGCTTGAAGCCAGAGAATTCTCGACTTTACTCGCCAGTACTCTTCCTCTCTTCTAAGAGCTTTGTGAAGCTTCTTTTGCAACTCCAACTCGTCGTTCAACATCGCTGGGGTGACAGGGGCAGACTCCATATGAAGCTGGTGATTCTCCAGGGCCCTTTGGGCTTTTTTCCCTTCCTGCAAAGGGGAGGGCAAGTTCTTTGCCCAGTTTTTGAGATCCACTTTGAGCCTTCTCAGTTTCTCTTCCCAAATGAAGAAAAGTGAACCCGACACACTCTTCTTCCAGGACTCTGATACCAGCTCGAAGAAGCCTTCCTAGGAGACCCATAGAGGGCTGAAGTTAAAGGGGATCGGACCCAGATTTTCTCCAGGGGTCAAGGAAAGGGAGATGGGCTTATGATCCAAGGTGCAGGCTTGCAGGATTTCAGACGAGGCGAGAAGGCCGAGGGTTAAAAAGGAAGAGTGAACCAGGAAGCGGTCTAAGTGGGCTGCAATGTTCCTCGGTCCCTCTCTTTTTTTGTTCCAGGTGAATTTGCCTTTACTGGGTTTGATATCCTCCAGATCCCAATCCGGCATAATATCTTCAACCCACTCCCGTGCAGGGTCTCTTACGGGTGTTCCTCCTTTTTTTTCATAGAGGGCTAGGGTGACATTCAGATCTCCGGCAAGAATAAGATTCTCATGATGGTTAGTAGAAAGGAAATTATTCAAAGATTCCCAACAATCTTTTTTTTCTGATAAAAGAACCGAAGCATAAATATTAAAGAGGCTAACCTGATGTCCCGATTCGCGGTGCAACAACTTCGTGAACAGCCAATGGATGGTGCTATGTTCTTCGATCAGGTCTAGCGTTGAGGAGTTCCAAAAGGTGGCTAGACCTCCTGAAGCTCCCCTGGTGCTTACGGCTCTACCTGCTCCTTTTTTCCAGAAATTTTTACTAGCCTGGAAGGTCTCAGGCTCCTCCATCTTTGTCTCCTGGATCAGAAGTACATTCGGGGAAGTCATTTTGACTAGATCTTTGACATCTTCTTCTTTTATTTTACTTCCCAACCCTCTGCAGTTCCAGGAGACATAAATCATTAAGAACCGGAGGGGGGGGGTGGCTCCTTTCGAAGCCTTACCTTTTTTTGAGGATCTGGTTTCTAGCATATATGGGATGGTATGTTGAACTCCTGCAGTTACGTCCCTGTATGATTTATCCTCCCTTTTTTTCCTCTCTGGTTTCCTTCCTCTAGGGGCCTTCTCAGGGGTTCCAACAGGACTTCTTGTCTTCGTGGCCCCCTCATCTGTATCTGCGCCCGTTTCGGAGCCTAAAGGGATGTGCTCCTCATCCGACTTCATGGGTTCATCTGCTGGAGGGGTTTCATTGACCGGAATCGGATTTTCTGGGGCTGGCGGGGACTGAGAGACTATAACGATTGGCTCTTTCACGGTTTCCTTTGGCTTTTCAACACCTTATTTCGGAGGTTCCTTCTAAGGGTTTGGTTTTGAAGATGACGGTTGGCTCGCCTGCTCTGGCCTTAGGTCTTTGTATTTAGGTCCTGGTTTGCTTTTCTTGACCTTTTGCCAGCCCTCAACATCTTCCTTTTCTGGGCTTTGGTTCTTTGGGCAATTCCTCTGGAAGTGTCCGTGCTCTTAAAAGGTTTTGCACTTGAAGGGAATGTGTTCATAATCGAGTTTCTGGTAGTGAGACCAGTTGCCCACAGTAAGCTTCACCGCCTCTGGGAGCCCTGCCTCAAGATCCACTTCAACACATATCCTAGTGCAGTTGTAGATGGACTTGTTGTCTGCCTTATCAATGAATTTCCCTATTCCATTCCCTATCTTTTGCAGAGCTTCATAGTTCCAGCAGTGAACCGGTAAGTTCGGGAGTCTGACCCATACAGGTACCTCCTTTGGCAGTTCCACCATGGGATCGAAGTCCGGGGTCCAGCGGTTCAGATACAGCCCCTGGGATCCCATAAAGTATGGTCCATTTCTGAAAATGAGATCCTTATCTTCCTTGTTTATAAACTCGAAGAGAAAAAATCCACTGCTCAAAGGGTAGCAGGTAACTCCTTGCTTAAGGTGGGGCTTTCAGTTCCTTTGGACCCAAGCGTCAGTGGTTTTTGCTGAGGGCCAAAGTCCCATAAACTGGCCTACCAGCCCTCTCTCAGAGAGAGCCAGGGCTATCTTGACCGATTGCGTCTCCGGCAGGGCGATTTCTTGGATTTCATCTAGCTTTTTTATGAATTTTGGAACAATAGAAGGGACCTTGCGCTTGCCTCCGCTGGCGACCAGCTTCCTGAACGCGACCGCTTCTGAAATCAGGGGGGGAGGGGCCGAATCCCCACCCCCAGGGGCGGCCATGGCCGGCTCTAGCTGCAAATACGAACCCTAGGCACTCTCCATGAACCCTATCGCTCTATCACTCCTCTAACTACCAACATTTTCCTTCCAACACTTCCTATCATTGTTACTAGGACTAACTTCTCAACATTATATGCTCCTCTTATTCATGATTGTCACATAGATAAATTTCACTAGAAACCAATGAATGGGGACCTCATAAATATATTTCATCAAATGTATCAAAAATATGGAATGTCAAGAGAGGAAATTGTGCAAATAGTTGATTCTTTTCCAAACCAAGAACTTGATTTTCACTATGCACTGTTAACGACCCGCTAGGTTTATTTCCCATAGGTGCATAGTTCCAGGTAACTCTGTTGCAACTTCAAGATCGAGTTGCTCTCAAATTATTTCCATGGGCCCAAAATTCTCTTTTAACGGAGTATGCAACTATGTATTATGCTCCAGTCCTGATAGGTGCTTATTTATAACACTCAAAACTTGGATGTTTATCCTCTTCGAAACCAACTATTAGAACCCTATGCTAAAATTCCAAGCACCTTTTCTCTCGTTTGGCTCTAAGACCCTTTTCTTCCACAATATCTTATGTTGTGATCAAGTTCTTATTCTCTTAAACGCTTAAGCCTCTTTTGTTCGTGTAACCCAACACTAAGAACCACATGCTAAAATCCATGGATGTATGCGATCAATATGGATCATTGATCATGAAGTTGATCAACAATCAATGAGAGGTGTAATGTACACCGTCGATATGGATCGTATATCCCATCAGGACCATTGATCTATCCTTAATTAAACTCAATATAAATCGTAGGGCCAACACAAAACCTAAATACTCTAGAAACTTACTTCCATGTGTTGTTTCTAGAGTGGACACCTTTACGTCAGCATGACATATCTCATCATCGAGACATCGAGACTTCTCACACTTCTCATCAACCAAGAACTCTCAATGGTCGTGGTCTTCCATAAGGAGAATCATTGATTAGGATCTATCGGGTTGAACCTCCACCATCGATCTTTGTTCAACAACTACCAGGGTTCACCTTGGGGTTGCCTATGTGGACCAACCACATGTCACCTCTTGACTAGGATACCATGTATCACCTAAATTTGTGACTTTCACATGCGCCAATTTCCAAATGGACACTGGTATATGTCACTTCCTTAGTGGATTTCCTTATGTCAGTTTGACATTTGTCATTATCAGGACCTCAAGACTTTTAGGCCCTCTAACACCCTAAAAATTTTGCTTCCCACGATCCATTATAATGAGAATTGTAGATCTAATTATGGAATGAATGCTAACAATTTCACCACCTTTAAGTCTATACTATGGGAATGTTTGACTTCCGATCTGAAAAATTTATCCCAGATCTAATCTCATTCATTGATTCGTTCTAAATGTGGATTTATCTATCTCGTAACTTCCTCGTATCTTATCACTGCTAGCTTTCAGGACTTTGCAGAATCCTTCTAAATTTTATCTAACGACTTCTATTCATCATCAAAATTATCTAACAGTTGTTGTTCCACGATATTTACAAAGGCTTCTTTGGTCTATATTTAGCCTTGCACGCAAAAAATTCTTTGACCTATGTTCATCCATGACTCCAAACAACTCAACCCAATCTGTCTTTGATTAGGATCATCGATTGATTCGATGATCGATGATCAATTATGATCTGAACCTGCACAACACTGGTTATAGAACAACTTAACAAACTGAGGATCCCATATGGATTCAGTAGTTCACACTTCATCCAATGATATACAAGAACACCAAATAAAAACAGAAAGATTATTTAAATGAATATGTACATAATTGCATAAGGCCTTATTTCCTTCCTAGCCTAATTTACATTCAGTTGGCCTATGTTCGGCCTTTTCACCATAATTGGCAGTCTACTCACACTCAATATCTCTTGTCTCTAACTCACTCGAACCCCTATCACATTCCCCAATGCTTATAGGCTTACAAAATATACAATACAGGGTTGAAACCTGAATTAGTTCAGATCAAAAAATACCTCACTTGGACAACTCAAAGGATCTTTCATATCCTTAAAATCCTCAAGAGATCTATAACTCACCCTAAGACCTTTCTAAATATTACAAATTCTCAAACTCGGATAACAAAGGCAGATTTGACTACATTTCAATCTCAACAATATTTCTCACACAAAGCTTCTAGAACCTAATTAAAGCATAGGAAATTACAATAAGTTTAAATTAGGGAACCCACTCCCTCAGTAAAATCAAATACCCTTAGGCCTAATCAACAAGGATGTTTTGGGAGGGAAAATGCTCCTACATTAGACTCTTAGGGTTAAAATATTTCATGATCTCCTGATCACGAGTATTAATTTATTGAATTCCTCCTAGATCCCAAACTTAATGCTGCAATTATTCATTTCTCCATCTATGGTGTTGTCCATCTGCATTGCTACCTTATTGTTTCATTGTTGTTTTCAGCGACCTTCGAGGATCCCATACTTTACTTTGTTGTTGAGAAAACTCTTTTCTTTCTTTAGTAGGTTGTATTTGCATGCTTCTCTTATTCATATTCTTTTGTCTTTGGTATTTCCACTTGGAAATATTTAACAGATGCTTCCACAACTCGTCCAACTCAATATCCATTATCGCCCCTTGCTGGTACACTTCATTGTTTCATTTTTTCTATAAACCATCACAAAATGTTGCATGATTATTTCCATCTCCTCATCCTCATACCTCTGTCTATCCTCAACCATTTGAGAACACCACTCACTAAATAAAAAGTTGCACGCCCAATCTTGCATATCCTTAAGTTGTATGCTTAATATACATGATTGATCAAATAAACTCTATTCCTGGATTTGATTAAAATGGAATAGTTTCAATAAGCACTTCATACCTTTTTCCATGGTCCTATTCCAATGATCATTATCACCATCATTATCCCTCACTGTAATTTCTTCTTTGACAAGTTTTGTACTTGCATCATTGTAGTATTATATATCACATTCCATAATTTCATCTACTTCATTAGTTGAAGTATATCCAAGCCAACTTATTTTCCTTTGTACATCTCCATCCTCTTCAACACATGTATTCTTTGAACATGCATAACTTTCTCTTTGACTATTTGGATGAGACATTGTTGTCTCTTCCTCTAATATGACAAAATTATGGATATGCCTATCTTCATATTCTTGATACTTGTAGACATACACCATTCATTAGTTTTAAAAATATGAGACTTTTGAGCCTCTTCATATGCTTCTGGCATCCTTTCTCCATGCAACATTAAATTCTCCAAGGAATTCATTAGGTATTCATCTTGTTGATCTGATTTCCCCATTGTGGTTGCTTCATTGCAAACTCCATCAACTTCCATGTATGTAAACACATGATCAATTAAAAACGTTTCTATCTTAGACATCTCTTTTAATAGTTTCATCTCCTCATCAAGGTTTATTAGGACCTCATCCAATTATTTATCTTAATCTCCTTGATCATGTGAATGGTTATCTCCACAAACCAAATTGCTCATGTTTTTTTCACTAACAGGTCCTTGCAATGGCTCTTCAACAATCAATTATGTAAGGACTTCCCTTTGATTACCTTTATGATCCGTATTATTTTCGGCACGAAATGAGAGCGAAGATAAAATAAAGGAATGCATAGATATGTCTCAGATATCCAATAATATAACAGAAATGTATCAAAGATTCAACCATAAACACAGAGATACAGTAATACACAATTTTCTATTAATGAGTGAAAATGTACAAAGACTGTAAAAATACAGAGTGAAAGACTCGCTAGAATGGTGGCAACTTATCTCTAAGAAGAGATGTGACGGCTACTCGCATTCGCAAGAATATTATCATTACAATGAGGCTCTAAGGGAATTTTTACCATAAGGAAAATCCAAAACCCTAACCCCGAAAGATGAAAATCCAAAAGGTTTGTGGGCCTCGATGGGGGTAGTTGATACATCAACTTCCAGGGGGCATAACTTTTGCATACGATCTCTGTTTGTGGCGCTCGATACCTCGTTAGAAATATCTATCTAAGGACTACAATTTTGTGTGATAAACATTGAAAGAACTCCGATGTTGCTCCCTGTTTTCTCAAAAAACGTCCTTTAGGGCCTCAAAACGGCTCTAGAAGTTTAGGACCCAAAAAACTGCTAAAAATAGTAAATTACCAAAATTGCCAGAAAACTATTTTATGCCAGTTGGAAAAGGTGGGTGGCCACTGATATCCACCTGGATCAATCCTCACTCCTTAGGAAACAATGGTCTCCATTGCATTGAGTTCATGGGGGAGAGGAAAAAGCATTTGTTGAATCTGAATCTTGGTGAGTTGCTTGCTTTGCTGGAGATGTCGCACTGCTCATTTTGTGGAAGGTTGTCAAGAACCTATTGCTGGTAGGGTTGAATCTGTTCAACTAGTCAGGTTATCTGAGATTACTGTGTGCAGAAGGAATCTTTGTGTTTTTCTGCAATCTTGTCGACCTGCTTCTGTTGGATAGAAGGTGCTTGGGCCGAGGCTGTAGTGGTTGCAATATCCTTATGTTCCCCTTTTGAATAGATATTGAAGAAGATGAATTTTGTAGTATGAGATACTACCTTGTGGCACTATTTAGGTGGCACAATAGTTGGAACTACCTCCAGTATTCTGTAGAGATGACCCCCTAGAGTAACAATGACACTACGGGGTCGCGACTCATAAATAGCATGGCGCTTCCACATATATGACTAGCCCAACAAAAAATCACAGACATCCAATGGGGAAACATCACATAATACCTCATCCTTGAAGGGTTGGATGTTGTATGACAATAGACACTGTTGGCTAACACAAATATCTCGTCCTTGGCAAAGCCACCCGATGTTGTATGGTTGCAGGTGTGGTGTTGTCGACAATCCCAACTGTTTGACGACCTCTGTTGAGATGAGGTTCTTCTGGCTTTCACTATCAAAAATAAAATGTAGTAGGGTCCCCTTCACCCACATCTAGGAATGAAAAAGGCGCTCCCCCTCTTCAGGATCTGCTGGTTCTTTTGGTTGAATTGTTGGAGTCGCGACAATAGTAGTGGGGTCTGCGTCGATGATCTGTCTTTTACCAGTATTTTCATAATCAAATTCTGAATCATGGTTTGGATCCTTGTCTTCGATATCGGCCACCAATGACTATTTTGAGAGATATTCATCGGTGTTGTGCTAGGGTCTTTTGTGGAAATCACACCATTTTTCGATGTCCTTCTTCATCTTTCCGTGAACCTTCTTTCCATGTGGCTTAGACTGGTTTTCAAAAAGCTATTTGTTAGGGTCATCTTTCTCATACTTTGGTTGTTGCGGATTTGTAGATCCGAATTCCCATTTGTTTTGGTTCTTAAACTTTTGCTCAATTTTAACAACATATCAATAAGTAGAACCAAGTGATGATATGTCCAGAAAATCCATTTCAGTTTGGATGTATCTGTGTAGAGCCCTGCGGTATTTTAGAACCAAATGTCATTCGGATTCCTTGATACCCAGCTTGGTGCGTAAGGTATGGAAAGTATTGGTGAACTCTGAAACTTCTTGGCCCCTCTCTTGCTGCAGTTTGGTCCATCTCATGTATTGATCCTCATAGTTGCCAACGGGGTAATACTGTTCCTTTACTGCATCCACAAAAAAATCCCAAGTGGGATCGACCCCATATATTCCAAACTCCTCTGTGGAACTTTTCTCCCAGTAAGTTTCCCACCAATGTTTGACATGGGGGAGAGTTTTAAGGAGTGCGAAGGTGATATTTTCCCTATCAGAAAAATTATGAACAGAGAAATAACCTTCTAACAGATTTAACCATTTATGTAGGGCATCCACATCTATCTGGCCTTCAAATATAGGAATATCAAAATTGACCTGTAACTTAAAAGGTGAGGTTCCTACAAAGTGGTTGCTTGATGAAGATGTGCCTGATGCTATCGACAGGCGTTGAAGGATGTGGGAAAATTTCTCCATCATTTCGTCCCTCTGTCACGTGAGGGCTTGCTTAAGCAACAGATTGATAGAATTGTCTGCTCTGTCGTTTTTATTTTCTTCCGCCATTGAGGGTTTCTTGGGTGTGCGAGAGAGATTGTCCTCAAGAGAGACAATCACGAGACCCAATTTTCTATACTCGGACCTCGTCGGGGACATGCACTGAAAATTGATCAAGAGAAACATGCTCTGATACCACTGATCCAGATTATTTTCGGCATGAAATGAGAATGGAGATAAAATAAAGGAATGCATAGAGATATCGCGGATATCCAATAACATAACAGAAACGTATCAGAGATGCAACCATAAACGCAAAGATACATTAATACACAATTTTCTATTAATGAGTGAAAATGTACAAAGACTGTAAAAATACAGAGTGAAAGACTCACTAGAATGGTGGCAGCTTATCTCTGATAAGAGATGTGACGGTTACTTGCATTTGCAAGAAGATGATGTTTACAATGAGGCTCTAAGGGCATTTTTACCATAAGGAAAATCCAAAACCCTAAACCCGGAAGATGAAAATCCAAAAGGTTTACGGGCCCCGATGGGGGTAGTTGATACGTCAACTTCCCGGGGGTGTAACTTTTGCATACAATCTCTGTTTGGGGCGCTCGATACCTCGTTAGAAAGATCTATCCGAGGAATGCATTTTTTATGTGAGAAACAACCAAGGAAATTTCATGTTGCTCCCTGTTTTCCCAAAAAACGTCGTTTGGGGCCTCAAAACGGATCCGAAAGTTCAGGACCCGAAACACTGCTAAAAATAGTAAATTACCAAAATTGCCAGAAAACTGTTTTGAACCAGTTGAAAAATGTGGGTGGCCACCGATATCCACCTAGATCACTTTATGAGACAATGTTGTCTTATCTCTTCTTAGAACAAAAATTGAGTTATGTCCTCCTTCACCTTCCTCCATCTTTATGACAGCTTCAAATGATTATCCATCATCTATAAAACTTGAAACCATATAAAAATTATCATATTTTAAAGTGTAAGTCTCTCTAGCCCCATTTGATGCCTCTACCATCAAACCCTCATGTTGATCTGAACTTTTCAAATAGTTCTTGAGACTCTCATTTGATCTCTCATCAACATATTTATCTTCATCTGCGCCAAGGACTGGTCCTTGATCTAGTTCAGAATAATGAACTTCCACTCCATATTAAATTTCCCTGAGTTCTTTACTTAATCTAGCACACAACCCATTCTTCAACTTCATTTGCAACATATTCCATTTCACTCTCTTCTTCCTCAACATCCTACTATATCTTTGGTCTCTCTCACTTTCCTGTAGTAGTTTCTCCACATAATTGAGTTGTGTCTTTAACTCAACCATTTTCTTGTCAAATTCCTCATCACTCATCCTCTTCTTGAACCTTTTTCATGACCATCAATATTCATCTCCTTATCTTTCGTCATGAACTTCTCTTGTCCACTGTGAGTTGCATCAAGCCTCTCCTCTGTAGAAAGTCTCCTTACCTTCTACCTAATACCACCTCAAGCTTCCTACTATTCTTGACCTCTTGGTATTACTGGTTCTCTCTTCTAGAACCTTCTGAGCATCCTCTACTCTTCTTTGGCTTCTGCACCTACTCACTTTTATTTAAGAACTTCTATTGTTCTCCTCACTTCTAATCCTCAGTTGGAAGTGTTTACAACATCCCTTGTTGTAAGGTTCTTTCTGCCACAAGCTTCTTCACTTGAGATCTTTTTTGGTTCCCTCTTCTTCTGTTACAACTTCACTGGCTTCTACCAAATTCCTTTTTTTTTTTTTTTTTTTNGTTGGCATTGATGTCAACCCTTGAAGAAAGTCTGGTAGCGAATTTCGGTAGCACAATGGTTTGGGTAATGGACCCAAGTTTGTTTGATGTATAATGGTACGAGTTTTGATATATTTGAAAGTAAGACTATTCTAAATGGATATTGCATGTCATGCCATTTCTGGTGGCATGTGAAACGTCACATAACTCCTCACGTTTAGAGAGTTATGGCCATGTGAAGTTGGAGAACCATCATGAGTCATCTAGAAGCCCCAAAAGGTCAAATTAGTCAAAGTGGTTGCAAAGAAGAAATTATTTAAATAATAAAGTGAAGTGATGAGTGTACTATAATTCAAAGTGAATACAAAATAAATTATTTAAATAATAAATTTAATGGAGAAATTACTAAGTGGACGAGTGGTTAGAAGTGGGTTAGACCTAAAATAAGGAAAGTGGTTTAAGAGATTTTAGAAGGTAAATAATAAAGTGAAGTGATGCGTGTACTATAAGTCAAAGTGGTTACAAAATAAATTATTTAAGTAATAAATTTAATGGAGAAATTACTAAGTGGACAAGTGGTTAGAAGTGGGTTAGCTCTAAAATAAGGAAAGTGGTTTAAGATGGTTAGAAGGTAACCCCTTGAGGAAGCTACATCAAAGTATAAATAAGAAGCAAGGGTCTCTCATTTTAATCACACTTGAGCATATTGAATATCTACAAGTGAATGAGGTAACCAAAGGATATCTAAGGAGAATTTCAGAGGGAAGGTGAAATAAAGAAGGCCGAAAATCAAGGGAGGATAATTTTTTTTGATGATGCTTTCTAAGGTATGTTATTTACAGGTCATCTCACCATTTCTGCAATAACTATTTTTCTAGAATGACTCAGACTACGAAATCTGGAGGTCGTTGAGGAAACATATCAAGGTAGATGTGATAAAAATTTCAGCTTGTGGGTCATTGTATTTTTTAAGTTACACTTCGTGGAAAATAGGGTTTGTGGCTAGTCCCGAAACTAGTCTAAAACAAGTGTTTCAAGTAAAAATGTCATAACTTCTTCATAACATATCCAAATTCAGTAAGACCAAATGTATTGGTTAAAGTAGAGTCTGTAGTATTTTTTATACCATTTTCAGATCCATACAACAAATATTCTATGCGGGGAATGCTATACAAGTTTGTTGTCTAGAATAAGGCATAATTCAACAAAGTATGCCATTTTTTCTATAGCTAATTTTCCGAGAGGTTCCAAGTAGTGAAACATGGAGGAAGTGCATAAAAGGCATTGAAGAACATTGTTTACTATTTTCAGATCTTTATTCATTATAGGTACATAGTTATGATTATTTCAAGTTAGGGTTGTTGACTAATCCAAAATTAGTCATGTGAGACTAAAGTAAAGTTTGATGAAAATGCTAGTCTCTTTTTCTTAAAGTTAAGGAAGGCTTGCAGGTATGTGATCATATACACCAGGTCTATTACAGAGTTACAAATCAGATTTGGATGATGAAATTGATGATGGCTTTTGATTGAGGTACATGTTGGGTACATGGTTGAGACAAGTAGTTGATGAGTTGGCACATACATGAGGCGTATATTTGATGATGTTGGTACATATTGATGAGTCATAGTTTATGTGTATTTGATGCATGATTGATACATATTTGTTGCATGGTTGATGAACTCATTGATGGTACAGGTTGAGGTACAGGTTGGTTCATGGTTGATGCACTTGTTTATGGTACAGGTTGATTACAGGTTGTTTGGTACAGGTTGTTACAGGTTGTTTGGTACATGTTTACAGCAGTATATCTCATAATGATAGTGTGACAGTGGTTCCATCATTCTATTTATATTTCAGGGCGATTGGACGTGGCAAGGAGAGGTGGTTGTATCCACCTTCCAGTTGTAGTTGGAGAACATAGGGGGTTTTAACCTCCTTCTGGTTGTAGCCAGAGAATTGGGGAGTTGGAGCTTCCTTCAAGTTGTAGCCTGAGAAACTAGGGGGTTGGAGCCTCCTTCCAGTTGCAGCTGGAAAACAAAGGAAGTTGGTGCTTCCAATGAATGTAATTCTTAAAGACATATAAGAAAAATCATTATGTGGTCTTCTCCCGCTTTGGGTTTCCATGTAAAAACATTGGTGTACTATGTATGTGTATGCTTTCTCATTTGTTCATTGTTTATTTACTCTGCAACTATTGGATGATAATGCTACATTGATATAACACTTGCATTTTGTGGTTAAAAAGGAATAAATTTCTCTATTATTGATTCACCCTCCTTCTCAGTAATCCAACAATTGGTTTTAGAGCAGGTTCCTTCAGAAATTAGTTTAACCACTAAAAGGTAGATCATGGAGAGAAATAACATGTATAAAAATAGAATACCACAGTTTGATGGACATAAGTATGCATTTTGGAGAAGGATGAAAACATATATACAGACACAAGGATTTGAAATTTGGCAATCAGTAGTAGATGGATACAAAGAACCAACAATTCCTCCAACAATTGAAAAAGAAATTAAACTCAATCAAAATAATTCCAAAGACATAAATGCACTTCTGAATGGGCTTGGTGAATCAGTATATACCAAAGTTGTACATTGTAAATCCGCTAAAGAGATTTGGGACAACCTTCAAAATATTTATGAAGGATATTCAAAAGTCAAAGCAACAAAGCTTCAAACTTACAGAGGTCAATTCAAAAAACTAAAGATGAAGGAAGATGAGAATATTGCATCTTACTTCTTATGAGTCGATGAAACACTGAATGAAATCATAGGATTGGGAGAAGAAATTGAAGAATTTTTAATTGTTCAAAAGGTACTACGATCTCTTCCTATGAGATTTGATCCTAAGATATCAACACTAGAAGAAAGAGTAGATCTATACTCAATAAGCATGGACGAACTACATGGAATATTTACAACATATGAAATGAGGACTAAATAGGAAAATCAATATATAAAAGAATCCTCTTTCAAAGCATCCAAAAGGTCAAAGCAAAAGGGAAAGAAAAAGGAACATAGGAGCATCAGTGATTTCTCAGAAGATGATGAAGAAGAAGTGGCCAACTTTTTTAGAATATTGAACAAGGGAACCAATGGTAGACATAAAGGTAAGCTTCCATTGATTTGTTTTAATTGTGATGGTATTATTCATTTTGATAAAAAAATGTCCTCATAAGAAAAATAAGAGGAATGATGAAGAATACTCATATATAAAACAAACATATAAAGACAAAAGAACCAAAAATAAATATTTCAAGAAAATTTTATGCACCAAAGAAGACATATCCTCATCTGATGAAGATGGAGTCAGTGACAGTGAGACAGAAAGAGTTATATTCATGGAAATAGAAGACTCTGATAAAGAAGACACCGAAGAAGAATATGAGGAGGCATAAGTTGACTACTGAGAAATTTTTTTTAGTGCCATAGAATTTATAAGAAGAGAAAAGAAGAAAAAGAAAAAGCTACAAGAAGAACTAGAAAAGAAAGAAGATACTCAGGAACTAAAACAAATGATCATGAAATTGAAGGTTCAAATAGAAGAATATAAAAGAATTGAAGAAGCCCTCAAAGAACAATTAGAATAAAGAGATATGATCATTGGAAATTTGGAAGCAGAGATTGTCACATTGAGAAAGGATCTTCAAAAGAAAAATATGCAGAACAACTCAAAAGTTCTAGATGACATTATCAATAGTGAAAAGCCTTATCATGACAAGTCTGGACTTGGATACAATCAGACAGAAAAATGATCAATATCTAAAGCAACATAATAAGAAACATACCCAAAAAGTTATGTAGAAACAATCAAAGAGAATAGGAAGACCTACAAGGAAGATTACAGGGACACTCCTCCACCGAGAAGATTCATATTTCATAATCAACGACCGAAAGAAAAAAACAAGCCCCGGGAAGAAGAAGGATTCATAAAAGTAACTCCTTTCAGAAGATCTTCAACTCCTAGGTATCAAACTATATTTTTTGGTTTATTTATGCATGCAATAATTTTGGACATAAAGCTGTAAATTGCAGAGCTAATAGGAGGAACATAAACAACTTTGAAAGTCATTCACAAAATGGTTATCCAAGAAGGCCTATTGAAACACATAGAAGAAGCTACAACAAGTTTGAATCATTGAGCACTGAAGTGGAATGCTACAAGTGAAACAACTTTGGACACATGGCCAAATATTGTAGAATGACAGTCCCTCCTAGAGTACCACAACATAGCCACAACAGTCACAGACAAGAACCTTAGAAGAGAACATGGATAAGAAAGCAGAATCGATATAGAAATGAAGAATGCACACTCTCTCTACAAGCTAAGAAGAAGAAACATGGTTGGTATGTTGACAATGGTTGTTAAAAACACATGACATCTGATAAAGACAGGTTTCTTACATTAAGAAAGGAAAGAGATGGATCAATCTCCTTCGGAAATGATGATTCAACTAAAATCATTGGAAAATGCACAGTCATAATTGGAAATAAGAATACCAAGGAAAAAAATGTTCTACTAGTAGAAGATATGAAACATAATCTTCTAAGTGTAAGCCAAATATGTGACCAAGGTCATAAAATTACTTTCGATTCACAGAAATGCGAGATAAGAAAAGAAGGTTCGGGAAAATTGATTGCAACAACTGCAAGAACTTCAAGCAACATATATGTATTAAGTGAAATTGGAAATGAAAAGTGTTGTCTAGGAAAGGAAGATGAAATTTGACTATGGAACAAAAGAATGGGTCACATACAGTTTGATAAACATGTCAAAGTCAACAAAAAGGAAACAGTTAGAGAAATGCCCCAAATCACGAAACCAACCAACACTTCATGCAAGCATTGTCAACAAGGAAATCAAACAAAGAACAAGATCAAATCAAAGGAATATTCAACGACAATATCACTGGAAATTGTGCATACTGATCTAGTTGGACCAACTACAACAAAGAGTTTAAAAGGTGAGAAATTCTTTATGTTATTAGTTGATTATTATACAAGAATGACTACAGTTTTCTTTCTCAGGAATAAGTCAAAATATTTTGAAAACTTCAAGGTCTACAAGGAGATGGTTGAAAATGAAATGGATTCAAAAATCAAATGTTTGAGATCTGATAATGGAGGAGAGTTCACTTCAAAGAAATTTATGGACTACTGTAGTAGGCATGGAATAAAAAGGCAATTCTTTGTTGCTAGGACACCTCAACAGAATGGATTTGTTGAAAGAAAGAACATGACAGTACAGAAAATGGCTTGAACAATGCTAATGGATTCTAAATTGAAGATATTTTTTGGACACATGCAGTGCATACAACAGTTCACATTCAAAACATATTAATGCTCATAAACGACAATGGCAAAACTCCCTACGAGCTATGGAAAGGAAGACCAACAAATGTGAAGCACTTCAGAGTATTTGGAAGCAAATTATACATCAAAAGAGAAGATGGAAGAATGGGAAAATTTGACTCTTGTGTGGAAAAATGAGTACTTATTGGTTACTCATGTACAAGGAAAGCATACAAGTGTTACAATTTGAGGTTGAACAAAGTTGTGGAAAGCATCAATGTAACAATTGATGAAACAAGTGGACGAGAATTAAAGCAAGAATAAAATGAATCAATGGAACAAATCTATGAAGAAGAAGTGGAAGATGAAGAATAAGTAGAAGGGGAAGATGAAGAGGATCAGACAGAAGTAGAAGAGAAAGTTCAGCAAGTGCCTCCAAAGACACCTGGCAAATGAGTACAGAAGAATCATCCTTCAAATCAGATTATCGAAAATAAGGATGCAGGAGTTGAGACTAGAAGAAGAATGCATTCACCAGAACAAACACACCTAACACTCTTATCTACGATTGAACCAAACAGTTTTGAAGAGTCCGACAAGGATGGATTTTGGAATAATTCCATGAACGAAGAATTGGATCAAATAGAGAAGAATGACACTTGGGAATTGGTTCCAAGACCAAAGAATAAGAATGTGATTCGCACAAAGTGCATTTTCATAAATAAATTGAATGAAGATGGACAGGTTACAAGGAAAAAAGCTAGATTGGTATGTAAATGATACAGACAAGTTGAAGAAATTGACTTTGAAGAGACATTTTCCCCAGTTGCTAGAATGGAAGCAATCCAATTTCTTTAAGCTTATGCATGCTCCAAGAATATTAAAGTGTATCAGATGGATGTGAAATCAACTTTTTTGAACGGGGAACTTGAAGAAGAAGTCTACATTGAACAACCAGAAGGATTTCAGTTGTTAGAGAACACAAATTATGTGTGTAAATTAAAGAAGGCCTTGTTGTAACAACCCTAGTTGAATATATGTTTAAGGATTATTAAGTAAAAATTAATTAGGGGATTAATTGTCTTAACATGGTATTAATTAAACAAGATTGGTATAATAATACTAATTAAATATTTATTAATTAATTAATCGTTATAATTTTAATTAATTAAATTAATTACCTATCACATTGAATGAACAGGGTAATAAATTTAAAGAGTTAATAAATTATATTGTTTAAACAAAAGGGTTACGTATACAGAGGGGATAAGGAGAATTAATACGTGGATAAGGGGCATTAACTAGGTGGGTAAGGTAATAAATGTGTGGGTAAGGAAGTAAATGAGGAAAGGGCGGTGAAGGAGGGATATAAAGGGAGGAGGTTTACGAAGGAGGGATTATCATTCTACGGGGAATTTCCTTTTGCGAGTTCTCTTGGATTTGCAGAGAGGAGAGTTTGAGCTCTGTAGTTGGGAGGATTAATGCAGGGGGCACCGGTTTTCTGGGGGTTTTGGGCATGGGGGCCAGGATATCCATATGGTATCCTGGAGCTAGGAAGATGTCCTAGTTGGCAGGGTGGAACAAGGTTTGGGCAGTGTTTGATCCAGTTCAGCAACGAACAACCAGATCGACGGAGGAATTAGCATCAGACCAAGGTATTTTAAAATTATGTATTTGTTTTATTCTATTATAAAATTAATATTCATTGACAAATTTAACATGCGTATGAGCTAAATTAAAAGGAATTATTGAGTTACTGAAATCAAGTAGTAGTTACTGTTTTGTTTGTAGAATTAATTGAAGTTAAATTTATTCGGCCACTACACATGGTATCAGAGCACCTCGTTCACAATCTGGAGCCTTAAGGGCCAAATTCCGAGCTCCAACTCCAGCTCCGCCTAACCTGCAAACCAAAAGCACTATTATTTTGATTATATATAAACAATACGAATTGAAAATGTAAAAACAAATTTACCAAAGTAAAACAAGTGAAATATGAATACTACTAGGGTTGTTACACAATGCATGAACTTAAGACAATATCATTAGCAAGATAAGAGCTAGTTCCGACAACCTACATTGTAAGAACAATGAACGGACAATATCATTAACAAGATAAGAAATAGCTCAGAAAACCTAAATTGTAAGAACAACGAATGGGCGGGTCCAAAAACGGTACAACCACTTCAGAAAATTGAGTATGTTAACCACTAAACTATGCTGTAGTGAAGAAATGGAAGATGAACAGTAACTATTTTTACAATTCTCTCTATTTGAATAAGATAATAGGTTCCAAATATCATATAACTCATAGCTACTCTCTTTGGCTACTACACACCATAGTAGAATGTATGTTAAAAGTGATGTTGAGCATCTTCCAAGCCAATTAGCATAGTTCTGTGTGCATCATAGAGGATATCTTGTCCAACCTTTGCAACACAGATAGCCCAAAATGCAGCATTATCAGTAAATAAGATGAAGGGATAGACAAAAAGGAATATGAACAAGGGCGATGCATTCTGGTTACTTACAGATTCAACAGAGAGTAGCAGGTACATAAACAAGTAATTATGGGCATCTTCCAAGCCAATTAACTCATCTTCATAACAGAACTATCTTCAACGAGAATACCACATAATGTGAAATATACAATTTTTTTGGTCAAAAAGTATAGGGGTATGTTGGGAGGCAGAACAGTTCAGAAACTTGTTCATGAAGGAACAATATTTGCATCAAGTTGAAATGTAAAGCATTTCAAAGCCTCCCATCATGCATATGGAAAATAACAAAGATTAGGAATCTGCAAAATGAACTTGACAACAACAATATGATATGAACAACGAATGTTGGCAAACTCTATAAGACTAAAAACAAGCAAAACTATTTTGTGGATAGAGGAACTTCTGCAAGGTTTTAGCTTCAAGAAATAGAAGTTGTGGTCATTGTTCGCCATATTTGGATAATGACAATTCTAGAAAAATGCAAGTCGTGGAACTCCAACTAATCATGTACCAAGAATATTTATAACAATTCCATTTTTTTAGGTTTTCACCACATCAGTACGAGGAGGAGCCTTGTCTCTCACAACTGAAAACGGGGACTGAATCATATTCAAATATTGCAGAATTCCAAACAGTAACCTTAGGACGTTTATTTACAAAACCTTCATGTTCTGCAAACTGTACAATCTCCAGGGTTATGGAGAGGGGGTAGGAAAGGGAATCACTTACTGTTGAATCCCTTTTGATTTTGTTCAATTCTTGATATGAACTTGTAACAACTCTGTCAGTCAATAAGTTCCAAAGAATGAGAAATGGAATCTCTAGGCTTATTCAATCTGATACCCAAATTCTGGTTGCAACCTCGATTCTATACAATGCCAAAACCTCATAGAACAAGTTTAGAAATGAAGACCACGAGAACCAAACTACCAACATAACTTTTGATTACATCTCATGATATGCCAGATCAACAATACTAAAAATGACAAAAAACTCCAGAGATAAACTCAGCATACTAGAATGTTAAAATATTAATATTAATGAATTATATGTATGGTAGCAGTTAAGTTATGTCACATTTCCTCATTCTAGAAGAAAAACAAAAATGAAAAATTAACTGCGACAGAAAATAAACATCAACATGAACTAGAAACAAATATTTATCTGTAACCTCATTTCCAGCTCCTATTACAGCAACATGCTCTAGCTTTGCAGGATAATCAAGATCCTCTGTTGAAGGGAAATAGTTTGCAATCTCATCACGTACATGAGTTTGGGCACGAAATGTCAATCGTTCACGTACATTTGCCAAAATACACAATACTGTTGGCCGTAATCCAGCTACAGATTCTCCTCGTCGTACTAGTTTCTCTTCTAGAACTTATGTTTAAGAATGTCAACCAGCTCACAAAGCAAATCAAGGTCTACTTCATGGATTAGTTTTGGGCGTAAAGTATCATATAGTAAAGTGCACCTGCAAAACTCGTATTGAAAAGTAACATATATCAGAACCAAATGAAGGTTCCTCATGAGATCCATAACCTGTAAATCTAGTCAGAAACCAACACCAACAAACACCAAGTTGAGTATCTGTAATGTCAGATGCACAAAATACAACAAGTACATATTGTATCTGCGAAAATATTATAGAAATTAAGGGGGCAAACAATTAATGAATAAGGGGGCTTGTTCTTTCACCACACAGCCCGAACGCAGCGCCCAACCATGGTCGAGGAGCTGCACAAATGCAAAACATAATACACAGAAGCCATCGCCCAAGCACCAATGCTCTGAGACGGGCATTGAGCCTACCGAGAGAGACAGAGAAAAGTGGAGAGGCAGAAGAGGAAGGACGCGGAAGTGAAGGACGCGTTTAGGGTTGGGAGAGATAGGTGTAGGGTTATTTTGGAGGAAGCGGGCACGTGGGCTTCATGCGTGCTCGATTTTATTTTTAATTTTTTTTTACGTTTTTATTTATTTTATTTAATTTTTATTATTTATTTAAATTAACTTTTAAAATTTTTTTTTTCTAAATTTAAATTTCAAGGCTTTAAAATCGTTAATTTTTTTATATTATTTAATTATTAAAAATTATATATATAATATAATATACATACATATATTAAATTTATTAATTATTAACAATAATATAATATACATACATATATTTAAATATAAGTAGCAAATTAATTAAAAGTAATTATCATTAATTTATTTAAATTAAAATGTTAGAGAGTCCATGGGTTTTGAACCCAAGACCCCCACCAAGTGAAACGTCTTAAGAAGAACACTAACGCCAACGCGCCCTCATAAGTCTTTACAAATAAATTCTTTTACTTATTTAGATTAATGGTAACACTGTCGGGATAAGAGTAGTATTATTATTAGGAAGATACAGTATGAAGATTAAGACTAACTGGCTTATTACCTAACCTATTGATCCAGAGTCAGCTAACTGAGTTGAATCATAATTAGTGAATGCACCGAAAATCAAGGTAAAGGCTTATTTGGCGCCGTTGATCTTTGTATCCCAAGTATAAACTCTGATTGTCCAAGCGTCAGGTTCACGAGACCGTACACACAATTCGTCGAGCCGAGCGCCAAGTCCCTCCACTCCATTCCACTAGTCAAAGTCAACACTAAATCTCAATGCAACATTCTACAATGCTAGCACTACGCACCAAGGAAAAGATCCAGAATCAAGCACCGGAGGATATTTAGTTGTAAGCGAAAAGTTAAAAGGACTTAGACTAGGACAGGCGGGGAGGAGGTGGCATATGCACTAGGAGAGTAAGCATAGGAATTGACAAGTATGGCGCAATGCTAGCATAGCTACAGGGCAAGGGAACCAATAGTTTTTTTTTCATAGGGGAGAATAAATCAAGCTTAGACGCTTAACCCTAACCCTAACCTAGCCAATCCCCTAAAGGAGTAATGTCTGTTTATCGACAAGTAAAGAAAACTTACGCCTAACCCTGTTTCTAGTTTGAGTAGCACCAATTTGAAACATCCTGGAACTCACCCTGACAACTTTGGTTGATTCAAGTTAAAGCATATAGGATGGTCAGGACTCGAGGGACTCGAGGCAGGGGAGCGTCGTCGCAAGCACCGCCAACACCGCCAGCGCCACCACCACCATCACCCGAACTAGCCCTCATACTGCGCTCGTTGGAAGCCATTAACAAGACTTTAAAGGGGTGACAACCGGCAGGGACTGAAGTGGAACCCCCACCATCTGGAACGGGTAATCCAGAAGCGTCAAGGGATTCAAGGGGAGGACCTCCACTCGAAGACATCATGCGAGAATTGCAGAAGATCAAACTTCTGGAGTTTGCCGGGGGTCGCGCCAGTGAACCCGCGGAAGCATGGTTGGAAGGCATGACAAGGTGTTTTGCCTTAAGGGACTATGCATCCAACTCAAAGGCAAAAATCACAATTTTTCAGTTAAGAGACAGCGCCTTGAATTGGTGGGGCAACCTGGAAAGACAACTGCACCTTACCCTAGACACAATATCTTGGGAACTTTTCGAGGAGAGGTTCTGAAGGAAATATCTACCAGCATACTACGAGGAACAATAAGTAGGGGCATTTCATGCCTTAGTACAAGGAAACAAAACTGTAGAAGAATATGAGATCATATTTATGGAACTGGTCAAATATGTTTCGTATATAGACAATGACTAACGACAGGCAGAGCGCTTCGTCTATGGATTGAACCCTAAGATAAGAGCTATGGTGCAGATGTGGAAACCATCTTCAGTAGCGGAGGCGGTGGAAAATACGTGTTATGCAGAAGAACACATGAACTTAACCGAGGGTACAAGACCGACATTTCCGCATCATCCTGGATTTGTAGGGAAGGCCCCGAGGACATTTCCTAGGGGAGGGGGCTCAAGGCCACCACCATATGGTAACAGAGTCGCTCCAAGGATAATAGCCACAGGGATTTCAATGGCAGCGAGTGCAACATCTCGATCATCGCCAACGGCACAGACAAGTCCACAACCATCTTAGGGAACATTGAGTAGGGGCAGGGGTTCCAGGGGAAGGAACCCATTTTAGAGACAGTCACATAACAATACACAAGTTCAATCTCGTGTTACCTGTTGCGGGTGCGGAGGACCCCATTACTAGCATGACTGCCCAGAGTTACAATCAGGGTTCGTGCATAGATAAGGAAAGGCACTGATGGGGAGATCAAGTAGAAGCCACCAGATTTATGCAGCGGTTAATAATCGCCAGGTCGAACATCAATCCACGGTGGTGGAGTCATCAAGTACGCTAAATCATATCAATGTCAAGATTTTGTTTGATTCTGGTGCAACAGATAGTTTCATTTCACCATCTACATTAGAAAAGAGTGGGTTGGCAGCCTACGAGCACGATGACTTTAAACAAGTCGAGATGGCTTCAGGGGAAAAACAAGTGGTAGGACCTAGTGTCGATAATTGTATAGTAGACCTGAGAGTGTGTACTGCCAGGTTAAAGGTATACATCACTGCTCTCGGGGCATATGACCTAATCATTGGAATGGATTGGTTAGCAACTCACCGATCTTTGGTATATTGTTTCGCAAAGAGGGTGCTTTGTGTCAATGATGAAGGAAGACGAGTAGAGATCCAGGGTGTACAGAGAAAAGTGTCATTATGCTTTATATCAACTATGAAGGTTAAGTGATGCTTGAGGCAAGGGTGTCGGTTGTATGTAGTGGAAGAATTGAATGAAAGGAAGGGACCCTCATGGGATCAGTACCCGGTATTTTCATAATTTTAGGATGTTTTTTCGAACAAGTTACCAGGGTTACCTCCTAAGAGGGAGCTTGATTTTACTATTGAGCTAAAACCTGGTGCAGAACCGATCTCCAAGACTCTGTATCGGATGACAGCGCCGGAACTTTGTGAATTGCAAATGCAGTTGAAAGAGTTACTAGACTTAGGGCTAATAAGGCCCAATGTTTCACCTAGGGGCACGCCGGTAATTTTTGTAAAGAAGAAGGACGGATCCTTACGACTGTGTATAGACTACATGGACTTGAATTGTGCTACAGTGAAAAATAGCTACCCAATGCCGCAAATAGATGACCTTTTCGATCAGATGAAAGGAGCAGCGGTATTCTCAAATATTGATTTGCGATTAGGGTATCATCAGTTAAGGATTAAGGAAGGTGATATCCCAAAGACTGCCTTCCGAACTCGGTTTGGACATTAAGAGTTTGTTGTAGTACCTTTCGGATTGACCAATGCGCTAGCAGTGTTCATGAGCCTCATGAATGACATATTTTGGGAGTACTTAGACCATTTTGTACAAGTCTTTCTAGATGACATCCTCATCTATTCCAAGAATGAAAGAGAACATGAGGAACACTTGCGAATAGTGTTGTCCTGCCTTAGAGAGAACAAATTGTATGGGAAGCTGTTGAAGTGTTCCTTCTTCCAGAAAGAGATCCACTATTTAGTTCATATCATTTCCGGCGAAGGAATCTCTGTGGACCCAGAAAAGGTAAAGGCCATTATGGAGTGGCCAGTGCCGAAAAATGCCCATGAGGTGAGAAGCTTCATGGGGCTAGCAGGTTATTATCGACGATTTGTGGAAGGATTCTCCAAAATAGTGAAACCCATCACCACCTTGTAGCGTAAGGGGATCAGGTATGAATGGACAGAAGAGTGTGATAGAGCATTCATTGAGCTTAAGAGGTTACTAACCAGTGCGCCAATTCTATGAGTGTTGGATATGGAAAAGGACTTCATAGTCTTCACGGATGCCTCGAAGCAAGGGTTGGGGGCCGTGCTAATGCAGGATGGAGGAGTGATAGCCTATGCGTCAAGGAAGTTGAAGAAACACGAAGAGCTATACGTGACTCATGATTTAGAGTTGGCAGCTGTAATGCTAGCTCTGAAAATTTGGAGGCACAATCTTGTGGGGCGAAACTTTGAGCTCAAAACAGACCATCAAAGTTTAAAACATCTCTTCACTCAAAGAGATCTGAATGCCAGGCAAAGGCGATGGAGTGATTTTATGAGTGAGTACGATTTTAATATTTCGTACATCAAGGGAAAGGAAAATGTGGTTGCATATGCCTTGAGTAGGAGACCACGTATCTTCTCCTTGGTAACCTTAAAGGTCAATATGAGGGAACATGTGTTCACACAACTCCCAGAAGATAGTTGGTATTTAAAGGTTACTTCAAACCTCTAGAGCGGGAGACAGTTAGATCCAAAGTATGAAGGATATAGTCTGGAA
>ML778779.1:211596-225181 GCA_009831015.1 Picea engelmannii | reverse complement strand
TTAAAAAAAAAAAAAAAAGGCCAAAATTCAAGGGAGGATAAATTCTTTTGATGATGTTTTCTAAGGTATGTTATTTACAGGTCATCTCACCATTTTGGCAATAATTTTTTTTTAGAATGATTCGAACCGCGAAATATGGAGGACGTTGAGGAAACATATCCAAGTAGTTGTGATAAAAATTTCATCTTGTGGGTCGTTGTATTTTTGGAGTTACACTCCATGGAAAATAGGTTTTGTGGCTAGTCCTGAAACTAGTCTAAAACATGTGTTTCGGGTAAAAACGTCATAAATTATTCATAACATATCCAAATTCAGTAAGACCAAATTTATTGGTTAGAGTACAATCTTTAGTATTCTTTGTACCATTTTCAGATCCATACAACAAATATTCTGTGTGGGGCACGCTATACAAGTTTGTTCTCTAGAATAATCCATAATTCAACAAGGTATGTCATTTTTTCTATAACGCCTTTTCTGAGAGGTTCCAAGTAGTGAAACTTGGAGGAAGTACAAAAAAGGAACCGAAGAACATTGTTTACTATTTTCAGATCTTTATTCATTACAGGTACATAATTATGATTATTTCAAGTTAGGTTGTTGACTAATCCAAAATTAGTCATGTGAGACTAAAGTAAAGTTTGATGAAAATGCTAGTCTCTTGTTGTTAAAGTTAAGGAAGGTTTGCAGGTATGTGATCATATACACTGGGTCTATTATAGAGTTAAAAATAGGATTTGGATGATGAAATTGATGAAGGATTTTGGTTGAGGTACATGTTGGGTACATGGTTGAGATAAGTAGTTGATGAGTTGGCACATACATGAGGTGTATAGTTGATGATGTTGGTACATATTGATGAGTCATAGTTTATGTGTATTTGATGCATGATTGATACATATTTGGTGCATGGTTGATGCACTCGTTGATGGTACAGGTTGAAGTACATGTTGGTGCATGGTTGATGCACTTGTTTATGGTACAAGTTTATTACAAGTTGTTTGGTACAGGTTGTTACAGGTTTTTTGGTATAGGTTGATTGGTACAAGATTACAACAGTATATCTCAAAGTGATAGTGTTACAGTGGTTCCATCATTCTACTTATATTTCAGGGCGATTGGACGGGGCAAGGACAGGTGGTTGTAACCACCTTTTGGTTGTAGTCGAAGAACATAGGGGTTTGTAGCCTCCTTCTAGTTGTATCCACCTTCCGGTTGTAGCCGGAGAACATAGGGGGTTGTAGCCTCTTTTTGGTTGTATCCAAAGAATTGGGGAGTTGGAGCTTCCTTCAGGTTGTAGCCTGAGAAACTAGGGGGTTGGAGTCTCCTTCCAATTGCAGCTAGAAAACAAAGGAAGTTGGTGCTTCCAATGAATGTAATTCTTAAAGACATATAAGAAAAGGCATTATGTGGTTTTCCCCCGCTTTGGGTTTCCACGTAAAAACATTGGTGTATTGTGTATGTGTATGATTGATCATTTGTTCATTGTTTATTTACTTTGCAACTATTGGATTATAATGCTACATTGATATAACACTTGAATTTTGTGGTTAAAAATGATCAAATTGCTCTATTACTGATTCACCCCCCCTCTCAGTAATACAACATTGTTGCTACCTGCAAACATAAATATTTCATAACCAAAGTTATCTCAAGCCATAAAATGCTTTACCTACAAGATCCATTCCATGATCCTGTCTTCCAAATCTCCTTCTAACTCTGTTTCCTTAGTTGGAATAATATCCAATGTGAAAAACCTCAATGTTCCTATGTCTGGAGTTATGATGATCCACCGCAATCATGTCCAAAATCACTGTTGGAATTGCCCCTTTGTCTGCAATATCCTGTTACAAAGCTCACTCTCCTTTGCACCAATGTTTACGTACCAATTCCAATCACTGTAAAATTTAAATAAGCAGTTTAATTCCTTTTCCAAAGAACACCGCAATGCTATGATACCAATTTCTAGTGATACCAATTGCTAGCGACCCACAATGTCTATTTCCCACATGTGCAGAGTTCCAAGTAACTCTGTTGTAGCTTCAAGCTCGAGTTGCTCTCAAATTATTTCCACAGACCCAAAATTTTGTTTTAACAAAGTCTGCAATTCCATATTATGCGCTAGTCTCGATAGGTGCTTATTTACAATGCTCAAAACCTGTATGCTTATCCTCTTTGAAACCAACTGTTAGAACCCTGTGTTAAAATCCCATGCACATTTTCTCTTGTTTGGCTCTAAGTCCTTTTTCTTCCACGAGATCTTACACTGTGATAAAGTGTTTATTCTCTTAAGTGATTAAGCCTCTTTTGTGCTTATTCTCTTAAGCGCTTAAGCCACTATAATGAGAACCATCGATCTAATTTTGGAATGAACGATCATGATTTCACCACCTTTAAGTATAGGCTATGGGAAATTTGGACCGTCGATCTGGAAACTTTATCCCAATGTGGATTTGTCTCTCTCTTAACTTCTTTGTATCTTCGAAAACCCGATACTACTTTCGTCCATCGATCTGGCTATGGAATGGATGGCCATATCTTACTCTCACCATCGGCTATCGGGACTTTACTGAATCCTTCTAACTTTGATCTAATGACTTCTATTCATCATCAGAATGATCCAATGGTTGTTGTTCCTTGATTTTTACAAAGGATTCTTTGGTCTTTAGTTCACCTTGCATGCATAACAATCTTTGAACTTTGTTCATCCATGACTCCAAATAACTCAACCCAATTTATATTCGAATAGGATCATTGATCTCTTCAATGATCAATGCTAAATTATGATTTGAACTTGCACAACATTGGTTAGAGAACAACTTAACACATAGAGGATCCCATATGGATTCAATAGTTCACACTTCATCTAATGATATACAAGGACAACAAATACAAAAATAGAGATTCTTTAAATGAATCTATACACAATTACATAAGGCTTTCTCGTCTTCCTGGCTTGATTTACATTCAGTTGTCCTTTGTTTGTCTTTTTATCTAGAATCGGTCTTCTACTCACACTCAATCTCTCTTGTCTCTAACTCACTTGAACCCCTATCTCATTCCTCAATGCCCGTAGGCTTAAAAAAGATACAATACATGGCTAAAACCTGAATTAGTTCAGATCCACAAAATCCTCATTTTGACTACTCAGAGGATCTTTTAGATCCACAAAATCCTCAAGAGATCTATAAGTCACCATACTAACTCTCTAAATATTACAAATTCTCGAACTCTGCTAACAAAGGCAGATTCGACTACATTTCAATCTCAACAATCTCTCTCACACAAGGCTTCTAGAACTTAATTAAAACATAAGAAATTACAATAAGTTTAAATTAGGAAACCTGCTCCCTTAGTAAAATCAAATACCCCTAGGCCTAATCAACAAAGATGTTTTGGGAGAGAAAATGCTCCTGTATCATGCAATCAGAAAGAAAAATAAAATAAAAGTGGTATATGTAGAACATGTTTTGTTATACATGGATTCTAATGTTTGCATTATTAATTTATTTAATAAAATTAACATGTTGTCGTTGCAAGACATTGATGAAGAGTTATAGTAGGAGCATGGATTAATCATAACCTTATCATGCTTTGATAATGAAACATCTTAAAGAGGATGATAATGTTATGTGCATATATATTAATATTAAAGTGAAGCAATAAGAATAGTATAATAATGTATTTACAAAGAATAAATACAATAATAATAAATAATCATGACTATCCAAATAAGAACCCATTGGATTATATTAGATGTAGACCTGTTCAATGTAACCCTCTCAAAGTGGATTATATTAGATGTAGACCTGTTCAATGTAAAAGGTGTTAAGTTAAGTATTATTAAGTACTATTGGTTGTATAGGGATATAACCCTCTCAAAGTGATCAAGGAGGTTGCCCTTGAAGTCGCATAACTCTTATCAATATAATTATTACATTTAATTGGTGCATATTTCAAATATTTTGGATATCATATTCATCCTTGGCCTTTAGGACCCTAAGAGAACCACATTTCTCTGACTCTAAAGAGTGTGTTTTAGGTTTTGAAACCCTAAATTCCTTTCAATTTCCTACTACAACTTTCTTAAAATCATGGGATTTTGTTTCTATTTTTAATTGGTTTACTTTCTTGTTTGGACATGAGAAATTGCTTTATTTATATATTACTTTCTTAAAATTATGGGATTTTGTTTTTATTTTTAATTGGTTTACTTTATTGTTTGGACATGAGAAATTTCTTTATTTATATATTATCACGAGAATAATATATTAATAATATAAGTATCATACTAAACATTTTAATTTGATGTTTTGGTAAACAATTCATATCCACAAGTAAGTTTTTGAATTCCACGCCTTAAATAATTTTGTTGAATCATAAGAACTCTATTCAAAATAATAAAAAAATAATGATATTGATACTTTATAAAATGCCTTGATCGAATATTTTGATTAGAAGCTCAAATAAAATATCTTATAATCATGACACTTGAATATGCCATTTTTAGAATTTAAACTTTGAGAGAGACCTTGATGCACAATGGATTGTCTAAATTGTCATCTACATAAATATTGCTTAAATACAAAGGTATGAAGGAACAAATATTGCCTAAGTAAATATTTTCCTTTATTATATGAATTTGATGTTTCAAATTATCTCAAATCTAATGACATAAACATTCTTCCCTCCTTTCTAATTGAACAAAGGATTACCTCATGTGAATAATAGGGATGACGGACTTGTATAGGATTGAATCCTACATTCAATTATCTCACAAACCATCCATTAAAAATTTAATAATTATTTCTTTCAATAAGGAAAAACTATGTCTATCTTTTAAGATTTTAGTCATTATTAATCAAATAATAATTATTTTTCCATGAGTATAGTCAAGTGCATTCAAAATAATCATTTTCTTTCTAAATAGATAAATTTTTCAGTAAAAAATTACCTTAATTGGATTATAAACCCTAGAACAGAAGTAAGTTACAAACCCATGAAATGAAGTGGTTAGCATTACCATTGAAAATTTTTCTCCATTAACTGAACCTATGAAGAATGTAGGCTTATGAAGCACCCAAACTATAAATAAAGAGGGATACTCTTACTTCTCCCAGTGTCAAAGTAAAAAAATATGATAAGAAATGCCAAACAATGGAACCCTAGAAAAATGTAAAATCAAGTAAAAGCTATGTGATATTTGTTAATGACTCATAAGGTCAAAGAGATCAATCTAGTATAGTAGAGCAAGTAGATGAGGAGTTATTTGTGATGACTTGTAACCAAGATTCAAGTCACGAACTAAAGAGGAAGTGGAAATGGAATTTTCATGGACCACGAGGATGGAGTAAGGTTGAGTTACAAAAAAATATACACCAAGATGACCATAGGCTTATGAACATGAACTTTCTGCAGTTTTCCACCCTAAGTAAAAGGAATGGACCTACGGTCCATAGAATCCCAACAAATTTGTCAATTGAGGAGGAAGTTGTCCCTATGAGCCCTCTATGGCAGGCCATGGACTTAGCCAGTGAAGAAGTATTATGTGCCCCATAATTAATTTCCTCAACATCTTGCCAAAAAGACTTATATCTAGTGTAAGAAAACTAGAAATTCTATGGGTAATACTAGTAGTGCCAAAATTTGGAACTCCCTATAAGTCTTAAGGGGTCCAAGGACTCTCCATTAAATATAATCTTCTATAGCTTGATTTAGGGTAGATTCTGAATTGCACACAATTAGGGTTAGTAGTACAAAAGTTGTAGACTAGAGATTGAAATTTGAAGCATTTATTCAAGAAATAAAGTTATTGTTCTTTTAAGTTGAGCTAAGATATTTTACAAGGGTTCATCAGTGCTCTTCAAGGTAAGGCCCACTTGAAGAGATTGCTAGTGAACACAAATTTTGTATGTTTTGCATTTGCATTTTTATTTAGTTGTGGTGCATTATAATTCCTTATACCATCATCTTATGTTCTTAAGTGGTTGAGGAATCATTCATGTTTTAGTTCAATAGTTATAATATTTATTTATTTTCATTGAACTCCTTCACCAACATACCATGATCTTGTGGTTGATGGAAGGGGTTGTTATAATGTTTAGTACACTATAGAATAGTTTTAATTCTGTGGCATCGAGTTGTTCTTTAATAAATAACTTTCTTTCTTGTAGTATTTATTTTTTGAAGTAGTAGTCCTTTAGTTTCAAGCATTGTAATTCCCATTCTGGAGAGTGAAAGTGTTTTGAATTATAACCTAAAAATCCAAGGGAATTATATTCTTGCATGAATTATGTTGCAAAAAAGTTGAACCCTTACTAAGTTAGAACTATCCTATATAATAAATGTGTATGACATCATTTATTTTCCATTAACAATAAATAACAATGCAAAGTCAATTCAACATCATTTAAGCCTTAAACATTTCATATCACTTCACAAGATTACACTCCCCCAATCTATAATTTAAGTATAAGTTAGGGAATTCAACAACCCAAATATTGTTGGAATTCTTTGGCTCACTAAACATTAACCAGACAATCAAGAAACTACAGTTCGACATTTAAAAACCTTTAATTCAAAAAACCATCTATAGATTGAAGCTACTTCGAGTAGATCATTGAGTTTGTAGTATTGTTTAGTTTCACATACTTCGTTTGGATCATTGGCTTCCAATATAAGGAACCTTCTCATACACATGGACTTGTATCACCTCACCATGATCTATGATAAGTTTTTAGCAATGTAATTATGATAATTAAGGTCACTAAACTTAGTGGGAGTCATCAAGTCTCATGCACAATGGAAAAATAGGTAAAGAGATAATTTAATAGAGGATCAAAACCAATTAAAATTAAAACATGCGACCTCCTTGGTTTTCCATCTTTGTAATCACATAACTATGTCACCCAATATTAGAATGCCAAGCTATCAGAGGATGAGTGTAGGTGAGACAATAATATTTCCTATGACTAGTTGTATTCAGAGGATGAGTGTAGGTGAGACAATAATGCCTTATTTCATACTGTGTTGAATACCTTTTATATAATGCAAAGTGAAAATGGTTTGTTTGATGGAGAATTTATTTTTAAGTGAATTTTTATATTTGTGGGGATTATAATTGAATATGGTCAATTGCATTTAGATTGTAAACCCCCAAAAAATCAATGCAACCCCTTTAAACATTTATATATTCCATTTAATCAAATCACAAAATATGTGCATATAGTCACTCATGACTAAAGCCTTATCTTTGCACAAAGCGTTTCCTTGGCGAATTTGACAACTTCACCCATGATCGTCATCTATGATATACACTCTTTTCTCTATCAATTTTACATATCACCCTTCATTGCTCAAGAATCTACTACCTTGTACCAAAGTCCCTCTCTAGACACTAATTGAAGCCAAAAGAGAAAACACCATTATACTCATCTATCATGCTTTGAAACTTGATCAGTCGATCTTAGTGATAAGAAATGATGCTAAGAACCACCAATTTTTTTTTGAGATGGTACCTATGTTTTTGTGATCATGATATATCCCACCTTTCAATCTCACATGTCAATCTTCCCATGCTTAATATTAGGCCTTCAGAGCTAAAAAACAATCTATCTTTGGGAACAAACTTGCAAGGTCCATGTGTGTGATCATACATTGATAAATGTACCACATCATTGATGCCAAATGCTTATATGTATTACTTGTGTTCCCCTCACATACCACATTACGTCAAATGTGTGTGTGTCATGCATGAGTGGCAATTACCAACCCATTCACTTCTTTAGAGAATTGCTCCACTTCTCACTTTGCACAATCTTGCACCTTGTATCTCATGATCATACCAAATTGTATTTAGTTTCAAGGTCATAAGATTAATTGATTTTATGGTGTTGATACTTAGGGATATTGCGATGTATGGCATTGAAGCATATTAGACCAATTTCATATAATAAGCAAGCGGGTTGGATTTAATATGAGACATAAGATTAAATCATAATTATGCTTGACATAAAGAAATAAAAATACCACAAAAAGATGATTACAAAGACTAAGCAATCTATCAAAATAAACCTCAACATCCAAGCATTTTTCCACTCACAAATACAATTGCAAATTCATAATCATCGAAAAGTAACAACTACATTAAAAGAATAAGTCACAAGGGAAACAAAGATTAGTTAGCGAGGCCCATTAAAAAAAATTAGTGGGGCCCCAAGTCCTCGGACTTGGGGATAATTGAGGGCCTTAACATATCTATAAATTGGCAACTTCTTCTACCATTCTTCTTTTTATTCCAAGGAACTTTTATGCTCTCCCATGGCTATCATACTCGTCACTAGCATAAGAAACCACTGAGCTTAAGATATGCGAGTCTATGGAGGCTAGAGAGATTTTTATTGGTAGGATAAGGACTGGATTAATATTATATGGAGAACCCATGTTTGTAGTGTGAGTAAAGATAATGGAAAAACTACAAATCAATTACCCACTTGTCTGAGATGATTGTTGATTATATATGAGCCAAGGTTTACCACTCTAAGTTCACAAAAGATAATTGGAAGATCAAGATCTCCCTATCTACACTAGAACACTAATGAGATGGATTTCCTTAGGGATTGCATTGCTGAAAAGGGAAATTACCAACCTCATGTTGTGTATTCCTAAGAGGGAAAATTCCATAGTTCATTAAAGGTGGGGTGAGAGGTTTATATAAATTTTCCTTAAGAAAAATCATGATACATGTGTAATTCTAACTGATTTTCAAAGTATTATGGGTTGGGTTGAGCTAGAAACATAGTAAATAATCATCCTTCACTCTTGTGATTTCATAAGTTAATTAAACATGGAAACTATAACAGATGTGTACTACTAGAAGGTCAATTGCTCATTTACAATTAATTTGATGGAATAATGTTTGACAACAAAATAATATTATTTTATCTTCTAAGTTGTTTCTTTGGTGTATATATCCTTTACTTTGTAGATTCTAATTAATGAAAATAATGACGGTGGAGATTTTATTATTAAGAATATTTGTGAAATCAGTTACTTTTAATATCCATTTATGTATCGTTATTATGTTTTAGAATTTTACATTAATTTTGTTATTTTATTATTAAATTACAAATTAAAAAAAACCAATTAGAGTTCCACAAGAGCCCATAATGGCTTCCGGCCACGTTCCACTTGTAACATCAATGAGCAACTTGGAAGAATACATAAATGTTTGAAACTAAGATGTAATGATGACTTTGACAATATTTGATGAAACATGAAGAGGAGGAACAAACACCTACCTTAGTGAAAACAATTAATAAGTGTAGTCAAGGCACTCGAACATATAGTTTCCTCGAACACACCTCTTCATATTGGGAATATAATTTAAGCGAGGTATACATACCCTATCCCCTTTGGATTTGAACTTGTGACTTTTTAGGAAGAAACACATGTTCTTAACCATTAGGCCCACTCAGGCTATATATATATATATATATAATGAAGGATTTATAATTAAATTTTGTGATATTTAGAGTTTATTTATGTTTTAACATAGTGTTTTACTTCATAATGTGATGGACTTAATTACCAACCAACGAATCATTTTTAAATTGATTTGCTAAAAGGATTGGTTATGAGCCTTCATTACCAACCAATCAACTTATAATCAAATCTCTAAGCTCCATAATCTACTTATATAGATTAATATAGTGAAAATGGACTTAGCTATCGACCAACAAGTCATTTTTAAACTTATTCATTGGAAGGATTAGTTATTAGCCTTTGTTACCAACAAAACAATCTATGATCAAATCTCATGGGCTCCATATCCCACCCCTGTCTTAACACGTTGATTGGCACCACATTGTAGATGGACTTAATTGCCAACCAACAAGTCACTTTTAAAGTGATTCACTAAAATGAATGGCTACGAGTCTTCCTTATGTATTAACATTGTGCTTGGCTTCACAATGTTGATGGATTTAACTATCAACCAATGAGCCACTTTTAAAGTGATCCAGTGAAAGGATTGATTATGAACCTTCACTACCAACCAACCTACCTATGATCAAATCTCATGGACTCCATATCCCACCTATATCTTAAAAACCGATGTTTGGTTCCATACAATAGATAGACTTAAAGTGATTATGAACCTTAACTACCAACCAACAAGTCACTTTTAAAGTGATTCTCTAGAAAGAATGGTTACAAACCTTCACTTTCAATCAACCAACCAACACATAAATTGACATCCGACAAGTGATTGAATTATATTAGATTGTGAAATTTGTAGGTAAACACATTTATCAAATTATGAGTACATTGTCTTTTTTGTTGTGGGCTTTGTTTTATTATCAACTTAATATCAACTTAATAGAAGGTGGAACACAAAACCATCTTGATCAAAAGACTTGGAAAAGAAAAACTTAAAGAGTCCTTTTTTGGTGGACCACCATAAAACCAGAAGGGTCAAAAACCCAAGTATGTAGCTTTTTCAAAGAATCTCCACCTATTCCCTCATAATGAATGATAAAGCAAACCAAACTATAAATATCTCTCAAACTCAAACCCTTTACCACTAATGTTCATACTAAATTTTCGTATAAAAAACAAAGAAAAACCCTTTACCACTAATCTTCATGCTAAATTGACACCTCAAACAACAAAGAGTAGACATGAATTGGATACTTAAACTATAAAAGAGAATCGGTTCCTTTAATCCTATCAAATGATAAAATTAGTTAACAATAATTAAAAAACAACTAAATAAATAAATAAATAAAAAACAAAAACAAAAAAACACTTACCAAAGAACTTAAAAAAAATTGCACTCCATTAGAAATATCATGAAAAAAATCCTTTTAAATACAAATGAAGAGTTAAACATATGTACACCTTTTTGGATGTAAAATAATAATGTTTGGACATTAATTGAGTTAAATCTACTACCGTGTTTCATTTTCATGTTAGTGCTAATCATTTTCATAAAAAAAAATTGTGTGGTGTATTCCATGTTTCCATTTAGATTTTTCGAATATTTGCACTACACGTTATAAACGAGATTTTGATGTCTAAGAATGGGATAGATTGCTAATTTATTTATGAATTATTTTGTTAAAAAAGATGGGATTTCGATGTCTAAGAATGGGATGGATCGATTGCTAGTTTTATTTATTAATTATTTTGTTAAATAAATTTTGGGTCATTGAAAGTAAGATGTGTCAAAGGAGATGTGTACCCTTCACAAATCTATGAGCTTCCAGCAAAACCATTTGGATAGCAAAAACCATATACCCTTTCAAATACCATAAAGTTGTGAAATAGATACCCAAACATAAAGTCTAAAGTTTGTTTATTGAATTACATGTGATGTGATAATATGTGAAGGGAAACTTTACCGATGCCCATCTTCGAGATTCGGGAAATATTATCTGATGCACGCTTTAATATAAATAAAAGTGAATAGTATGTTGTTTGATTTACATGTCTAATCATAATTTCAATGTATTACTAAACGTGAATGTTACTCAACCTCATCCTTAGAATATGATTAATTAAATCCATTTTTTTTTAATGCAAGTAGGCCATGTTGGAATTGCCATGCACACGTTGTTATTATTAAAATCTTACTTTGAGAGCAAAGTGGTTGAAATTTTGGATGTAAATCTTATGACAAGAAGGCATCACTATCAAACATGGAACCATCAACCAAACTACAAACTACAATAGACGTGTCAAAGATGGTACCACACAATACTTCCAAGCAACTCAATCAAGATTCACGAAAAAACAAACATTTCTAAATGAATAGAAGCACAAATTCAATTAAACAAATGAGATTATTCAATATTAAAACAAACTTTAATGTGTTATGGCCTCGCTTATGGTTCCAAGTGGGACCATATTTCAATCAAACATGGTACCACATAATACTTCCAAGCCACTCAATCAAGATTCACGAAAAACCAAACATTTCTAAATGAATAGAAGCAAAGATTCAATTAAACAAATGAGATTATTCAATATTAAAACAAACTTTAATGTGTTATGGCCTCGCTTATGGTTCCAAGTGGGACCATATTTCAATCAAGTGGTTCATGATAAATTTATTCATTAAGGTCTTTGTGTCGCCCCTTGGTAGGGATGAATAGTAATCGATTTTCAGCTTTTCTATTAAATTGACACATAAACCAATGCTTTATAATAGTTTTAACCAAAGTTTTCCGTAAATCATGCAACTTAGGTGGTTCATTAGCTTAGAAGAAGCCTGCAATCTTGCTCTTTGTGCTCTTGTGGCTAGGTTAGCTTACAGGGAGCACTGCTCTCAAAAGCTAGTGGAGTGGATGAAGGTTTCTTGGGAGCCTGTTTTGGGCTATTCCCCTAAGGTTTTAACTTTACCTAGAGGCTGGCTAGGGTTCATATTTAAGAGTCCGGAGGATTCGATCTATATTCTTGAAAATTTTTGGGGCTATGGGGGTGGAAGCATGATGCTGAAGCAGTGGCGCATCAACTTCAACCCTGTATTAGAGTACTTCAGTTTTCGCCACATATGGGTTCTCCTCCCGGGGCTTCCTCTTCAGTTATGGAATTCAAAGGCGTTGCAGCTGATAGGTAATACTTTAGGGTGTTTTTTAATGGTGGATGAACAAGCCCTACACGTTGTTGATAAACGAATGGCTAAGGTTCTCATCGAGGTTGACATACATGCAGGTTTGCTGGAAACATTAGATATAGAGTGGCAGGGCCACATATTCGCCCAACGGTTGGACTACCCAGGTCTCCCTTTTCACTGCTCGATATGTCGAAGAACTGGACACTTACGTAAGGATTGCACTCAGTTTTTTAGAGCCTCTACAGAAGAGGACCTCTTGAAGGATAACATGGTTGACAACTACTCTCCTTTGAGGGACTCTCTAAAAGTGGGAGTTTTTTCGGGTTTAAGGTATGAAGAGAGTCCTGAACCGGCGGAAACTACGTACATTGGTAAGCTCAAACTTGTTGGATCATGTTGTCATTGATGCCAATGGTTTGATTGATTGATGTCATTGATTGATGTCAAGTGATTGATTAATGTCAAAGGATTGATTGATTGATGATTGATGTAATATAATATGTATTGTCCTTGATGAGAATGCATAGATGAAGATGGATCAATGAGTTGTCATTGATACATGATGAAGATGGATCGATGTGGTTCCATTGGTATATGATGCATTGTTGGAAAAATGTATAGATGAATCATTATTGTCTTATCATGGTTGATAAGAAGTAAATATGGATGAACTCCAAAGTGGTCCCCTTATGGAGAAAGCCCTCACGAGAAGATGCTTTGTGGAGTAAGAGAACCCATGCTTAATTATGGAATAATGAGATGAAGGAAAGTGAATTTGTCAGGGAAAATATCCTAGATGGATAGTTCTTGTCATGTCATTTTCGGTGGCATGTGGAACGTCACATAATTCCTCACGGTTAGAGAGTTATGGCCATGAGAAGTTGGAGACCCCAGGTTTGGGTAATGGACCCAAGTTTGCTTGATGGATAACGATATGAGTTATGATATATTTTCAGATAATACTATTCTATA
>ML778779.1:192275-207962 GCA_009831015.1 Picea engelmannii | reverse complement strand
GTATGTGTATGATTGTTCATTTGTTCATTGCTTATTTACTCTGCAGTTATTGGATAATAATGCTTCATTGATATAACACTTGGATTATATGGTTAAATTGCTCTATTACTGATTCACCCCCCCTCTCAGTAATCCAACAAAACTCTTATGTGCTTTGTTATATAATATGCTTTCTTCTTGGGAGAGAGACCATCTAGACAATCTTTTTCACTCTACCTCGGATCATCAGGCTGAAGTTGGTGTGTCACTTGTGTTGGACATTGTCCTAATGTCACCCATTATCTCTACTTCTCGGCTAGTGACCCCTTCAGACCATTCTCCTCCTTTGGTTTCGAGTTCTCTTGTTCTGCCTGCTTCCTTAGAAGAGGAGGACTCTATCATTGTCTCGGGTTTTACTGAACCGGCCATTAGCGATCATTCTCTGGAAAAAAATTCTCTCCTCCTTAGTTCCCTCCTTTAATGGAAGCTTTGGATCCATTCCTATTCTGACTTACTTAGGCAAGGCTTTAGTTACTAGTTCCAGCTCTAGGGGAGATTCTTATATAACCTCGGAGGTAGGGAATGATCTTGGGAAGGATCCAACATGGTCGCAGGGCCTACGTTTGGAGTTTTCTCCCATTAAAACTCGAAGTGCTCGTAAAAAGGCGGGTATTGTGGGTTCTTCTTCTGTTATTCATTCTGCAGTTCTAGATCAAGGGGCGCTTAGAGGCATGAAATCCCTCGCATGGGATAAGTCATGATCCTTCTATCCCTCAATATTAGAGGGGTGGGAGGACCCCCAAAACTGGCCTCCTTGAGAAGAATCTTAGAGAAAACTCATCCATCTATAATTTTCTTACAAGAAACATTGGTGGAAGCGGATAAAGAAAGAAACTTCATGTTTTTACTCAAGCCTGAGTGGATGATCTGTGATGTAAGCTCTGTTGGAAAGTCTGGTGGGATCCTTGTTTCTTGGGACCTTACCTGTTTTGACTTAGCTCCAGTCCTAAGCTATGGCGAGATTTTTTTGACGGGTTCAAGCTTAACGACAAAAAGGAAGGTGTCTCTCCTGAATGTTTATGGACCTTGCCAAGATCGTAAGAAATTCTAGGAAAAAGTTGATAGAGTTGGTCTTTCAGTAGTTAATGACTTGATTCTGGCAGGTGATATGAACTTAACAACTAGTACAGAGGAGATTTTGGGTGAGTCAGCCCTGACAGATTCTCTGGCATGCCTTTTTAAAGAGATATTTTCAAAAACCAAGTTGGTGGATGTGGCCCCGACTGAGGTGGTGCCGACATGGAAGAATGGTAGGTCCAGATCAAAAGGAATATCAAAGAGATGAGATAGGTTCTACATGGAGGAAAACGTGCTCACTAATTCTTGTAGATTTCGAGCATGGGTTGAATACCCCTTTATATCTGATCATGCGCCAATTTTCCTCCAGTTGGGAGAAGATAGAACTATGGCAACATTTCCTTTTCAATTAAAACCATCATGGTTACAAGAGGCTTCTTTTGATTCTTTGGTTAGTGAGGTATCGAATGATACAACCTTGCATCTTCAAGAGGGAGCACAAAGCAGATTGGTAAGGAAATTAACTTATCTGAAATCTCGAGCAAAGATTTGCTCTAATGAAAAACAGACTAGGGAACGCCTTGAGATGGTCAAAATTGAAGGCGTCTTAGATTATCTCTTTCATCTAAACGCGTAAGGTCTGCAGATTGAGGACTATGAGTTCAAAGTCATATTTCTGGAGGATATTCGCAAAAAGAATCTCTGGGAGGAGGAGGAGCAATGGAGACAGAAAAGTAGAGCAATCTGGATTACAAGTGGAGATAAAAACACGAAGCTCTTCCATCGATTCGCCATCTTTCGAAGGAATAAAAAGCACATATGGGAGATTGAGGATGATGCGGGAAGGATCCATTGGAATTTAAAGGACATAAAGAATGTTGCTATAAACCATTTTAAATCTTTCTATCAGGCTGCAGGAACAAATCTAGTTGGTGATCAGGTTGATATTGCTAGGATTTTTCCTAGGATGCTTAAGGAGGAGGAAGTCACATCACTAGAAAAACCATGCACAAAGGAGGAAATTCTAGAAGTTTTGAAAGGATTCTCAAAGGATAAAAATTCTGAGCTTGATGGCTGAAATGTTGAATTTTTTCTTCATTATTTCAAGTTAGTTGGACAGGACATGCTTGAGGTACTGGAGGAGTCAATATTAAGAGGCGAAGTTATAATACAGATAAACTCTACTTTCATTGCTCTGATCCCTAAAGTTAATTTCCCTAGCACGCTCTCTGATTTCTGCCCAATCACTCTTTGTAACCTATGATATAAGATAATATAAAACATAATAGAAAAGAGAATTTGGCATATCCTCTCTCGAGCATTATCAGAAGAACAACTGAGATTCCTTAAGGGAAGGAAGATCTTAGACGTTATTGGCACGACACAGGAGTGTCTTCACAACATAAAGACAAAAAAATTGCAAGCTATCATTCTAAAGCTGGACCTCAAGAAGGCATATGATTGTATTGATTGGGATTTTCTAAGGCTTGTCCTTCTCCAATGTGGATTTGGGTTGGCCACAACCAATTGGGTAATGGGTTGTGTAACTTCTACTGTTTTTGATATTATGATCAATGGGGAGGGGACACATTTCTTCTAGAGCAAGCGAGGGCTTTGCCAGGGCTATCCCTTGTCTCCCTTCTTATTTATTCTTGTGATGGAAGGAATTAGCATTTTGCTAAAAAAGGGACAAGACAAGGGAGTTTTGACAGGGATTAAAGTTTCTAGACTAATAAAGATTTTACACTTGTTATTTTTGAATGACGTGATTATCATGACAAGTGCAAAGCTTCCTGAATGGATCGAGATAAATAAAATTATCAATATATTCTATAGGGCGTCAGGGATGAGAGTCAATACTCAAAAATCGACCTTCCTTCATGTGGGCACTCAATAGGAAACTCTAGAAGAGTTAAAAGTTATATACAGTTTTGATTTCAAATACCTTTCGGGGGGCTTCAATTACCTGGGTTACTTTCTAAAACTACAGAGATATAGAACCGAGGACTGGAGTTGGCTTATAGAAAATTTTGATCACATAATCAATCAATGGTGCAATAGGTTGTTATCAATGGGAGGCAGGTATGTTCTTGTAAAGGTTGTCTTGGAAAGTCTTCTAGTTTATTGGTTGGCATTAGCTCATATCCCGCTATTAGTACTAAACAAAATTAGACAGTTGGCCCTTTCTTTTCTTTGGTCTGGCAACAAGAAGAGAAAAAGTTATCATTTATGCAAGTGGGATAATGTTTTGAAGCCAAAGCATTTTGGAGGATGGGGGCTAAGAAATATTTACATTTTCTATCAGGCCTTGGCATCAAATACTTTATGGAGAGTTCTGACAAAACCTGGTATATGGAACAAGGTGACCAAATAAAAATATTTTTCTCATGAACAAGTCTATACGTGGTTAAGATTGGCATTGGCAAGGGAGACTTATGGGTCTCAGACTTGGAAAAATTTAATTAAATCATTACTGCTTGTTCTTCAATGGATAACATGGAATCTAGGCACAGGGCAATCTATTGTTATTGGGAGAGATGTCATTTTGGGTTTGGGTATGGATTCGTTGTTATCAAATGAGTGAATTGAGAGTTTGAAACATAAAAACATTCACTTACTTTACCAAGCACGTTGTGACCAAGCCCAAGGATCTATATGTTCTAACTAGTTAGACAGTTCAACTCTGGAGCTTGAGGGAGACTTAGCCACCGAATGGGAAAAGTATAGAAAGGATCTGATTAGCTCTGGAATACATCTTCAAGATCGCCCGAATGTGTTACTATGGATGGGTGGTGATAATTGTTAGAATATAGAAGATGGTGTGCTCGTTTTACCATTGACGATACCTTCGTCACCCAACCATAGGCCAAAGCCTTCCTCTGAGCACCTTAACCTTGACTGAGAATTCCTTCGGAAGCAAACCCTAGGCTAGATAGCCAAACAAAGGGTAGCACACCTCTCTCCAAGAATAGCGCAACACAAAATACTGATTAGATAGTCCCAAACCCTAGCCAAGAGATATTCAAGCCAATACTGAAAACTTGTTGCTTTTGCAGCTGCACCAGCTCTTCCTCCAAACCTGCGCACAAGACTGCAACTGCAGTGCGCACCAAACTGAAGAACTGCAATTCTGAGATGTCACAAATGAGAACTGACGCCCTGTATTTATAGTAGTTCTACCAATTTTGCTGGGGCCGACTTCTCCTTCTGGATATGTGTCTGTTCAGTATATTATTATTATTTCTGGCCGACTTCTTCTCTTGGAGGCTAATAGCCTAATATAAATTATCTTCTTGAGCTGACAAGGCTTCTAGGTTTATTAGCCAACTTATTACGGTTTCTCTTTCTTTCCGGAGTCTTCTATTCTCATCAGGTTCACACGTGGAGGTAAATACCTCCCGCATATACCATAATATTAACACTCCCTCCTAGATAGAGAGGTATTTACAGGTAATGGACTTGAGCACAAAAACATACCATTTACCTAGTAGCATCAATATAGTCATCTAGACTATTTCATGACTAGATCATGAGCATCACCATCACCATCAGCTGCATCAACTCTCCAAACCATACTTCATCTGAGTAATTAGATATGATGTTGGATAAGTCACTCTCACCATAGAGTGATACAAGAGGAGTAAAAGTTCTGAACTATTTTCTATCTGGAAAATCTTTGTTCATCATCCATCTGAATGATCATTATCTCCAATAAACTGTTGATAGTCTTCAAGGCAATTAGAACAAGGATAGAGCACAACTGTGTCTATTCATAGTAGTACATAACTACAATCCAGTGGTTCACTACCACATCAAATAACACACAAGTACTTGATCAACAATGTAATGATTGCGAATAGTGGAACATATCCACTTCAGTAGTCCTCCTCTACTATCATATAGTCTTCATAACAATCTGCATAGAGACAATGTTATGATATATACTAAATTATTTGGGCCAATCTCTCACTCACATTTGTGAGCTCTGAAAGAATATATGCCTCATGAACAGTGGAGCACATCCACCACGGTAGTATATCTCTACTGTATGGAGATAAGCAGTCTCCAGAACAATCTTTCACTCACATCTATGAGTTCTGAAAGAATATCTGCCTCACAAGTAGTGGAACATATCCACCACAGTAGTTTACATCAACTGTCATATATTCTTCAAACATTTGATAGCAACTTGCACAAAAACAATGTTATGATAAAAACTGAATCATCTGGGCCAATATTTCACTCACGTCTGTGAGATCTGAAAGAATGTCTGCCCTCAATATAGAATATCAACAATGGGCTATCTGCCCCAATCTTCTCAAACAAGGAAGAAGGATTATTTCTGATTTATGAGCCTGGACCATTTCTCACCCTGGGCCATTCTTCCTACACTAATTAAAGCGCACCCTGGACAAAATGTATAAACCCTAAGAAATGTTTGGACCATTCCTCACCCTGGGCCATTCCTCCGACACTAAACAAAGTGTAACCTAGAGAGAATGAGTTTGCCCTAAGGAATGACTGTCCCTGATTGCTGAGCCTGGACTATTCCCCACCCTCGGCCATTCCTCCGACACTAAAAAAAGTGTAACTTGGAGAGAATGAGTCTGCCCTTGAGGAATAATTGTCTGGACCATTCCCCACCCTGGGCCATTCCTCCGACACTAAACAAAGTGTAACCTGGAGAGAATGTATAACCCTCGAGGAATGTATGTCCTGCATCAACCTCCAAAATGGACCATTCTTTGAAATTGCTCACAACTGTGAACTTCGAAGGAATGACTGCCCAGCGAGGCAGCCCATTCTACTTGACCACTACTCAGAGTGACTGCCATGAAGAATGACTGTCCTAGATCACTCCCCATGTTAACCACAATGGGAATTCGTTGTCTATGATACATCAACAATCAGTCTGCCTCCCATGTTAACTACAATGGGAAGCCACTGTCTGTCAGAAATCTCAATCCACTTTTCGAACAGGAAAGCATCTGTCCAATCTGGACTATTTTTCAATTACAAAGATAAATAATATTTTCAGTGCTCCCTCCTAACTAGAGAGTTATTTCAATCACAAAAATAAATGTTTTTCGTACCTTCTTTGGAGAATCTTCCCTTCTGGCTAAGAGAGTTATTTCCACGAGCTCTAGCTTGAGTGCGCAAACTCTTTCATCTTGGATAGAATATTTACCAAAATGTCTGCTTATCTGCTCATCTGCGGAGATATGTATTGGAGAATCACTTTCTCCTTTTTGGACTTCATCATGGATAGTGTAATGCTTGTACTTCAGTCTAGAACACTGTGAAGGTTTCATGTAGATCTGAACAATAGAGTATAGTTGGAGAACTGAAACATATCCATGTGGCACTTCTTCTATCATCATGAGATCTGATCTTCTAAGTAGTCATCTTGATGTTATAGGAAATCTTCACCACGCTTCTGTTGTGCACTTGGAGGTTCTCCACCAAGTTGTCTTATTCTTATCTGCATACAGGAGTCTCTTTCTAGTATGCCTCAAAGTCTTGAGATTGCTCTTCATATGCTCTTTATTCAATTTCTCTGGAGAACATTCTTTGCATTCATCTGATGTAGAACTCCAACTCATGGATGTTGTGGATGATATAATGACTTATATAGAGATAATTCTGGTGTACTGAAACAAGCAATCATCATAGTCTTCTCCCTCCAATTGAGAGAACCTATGGTTCTAGATCTCACAATGCTTTCATTCATAAGTCTTCCATACACTGTTCTTCATCACAACTTTCAGTTCTTCTGCTTGATTGCTTTTAGTGAGTTCATATCAGGGTGGTAATCTTGTGATTCTTTGATACAACGACTGGTTGTTCTGGTTTCTTTTTCTTTCTTGGAATCTTCATGCTTTTCTTTTACTTTTGGGTCCATGGAGTTTCTTATAGATTCCATGCCCTAGAGATTCCACTTCTACCTTTCATCATAGGATCATGGATCTGGATGGACAACTAGGGATGCTTTAAGGCTTCTCTTTGAAAAGGTCTTCTTCTGCGGTTGAGCTGAACACATACTATCTTTTCATGGCTACTACCATGGATATATATATTTCGTCATCTTCAATGGATCATAAGATTAGCTCCCTCCTAACCCTTGCTTTATGTAAGAGTGCATATAATCGACTCCCTCTGTCTGATAGAGTCCATGCATCCTTATTGTCTTCTGCAATATATAATTGGCTCTCTCTATCTAATAGAGTCCACGCTTCCGTCTTATTTGTTTTCATAAGTCTTTCTCCAATTTCTCTTGATGTCTGACTTCTAAGTCTTTTCAAGATTAATTCTGATTTCGGCTTATCTTGTAATAGCTTTCACATGCCCACACGGGTGTAGACGGATTGGCAAGTGCCGTGTAAATGGAAGGAAATTTGTAAAATGAAGTCTCATGTTCGATTCTCACCCGGATTTACTCGTGGGCCATTCTTGCGGGATGGGTGGTTGCACCTGGGGTTATAGTGGTAGCCGTAGGGGATCGACCCCGTGTCACGCGAGTATGAGAACCGCGAGTTGCCGATTCCCCCCAGTACAAAAAAAAAATAAAAAAAATAGCTTTCACATGATATATTTCATTCTTTCATGTGTAATATCTAATGCTAACTCTTTTCATTTTGTTTGTTCTTTCATAGGTATAGTTCCTCTTGGAGCACATTATTTTCCAAGAGATAGATATACAAGATATGTACAAAGACGATACAAGCAAGATATGTACAAGAAATAAGAAGAGTGTTGTTACCTTTTAGTAGAAGAAGCCTCTTCCATCCTGCTTAGTCTTCTTTGTAGGTTCCTTTTCTTCGGCAATCGATGCTTCATGTTTCTCCTTCCTTTTCTTTAGCTCGTGACACTGATTCTTGTAGTGACCATACTTCTGACAGTTGAAGCACTGTATTTCTGAAATATCTTTTCTTTGTTTTGGCTTCCTTCTTGAATCGAACTTTCTTTTGTTCCTGAAGTTCTTGAATCTTGTTGTGAAGGCTTGATCATCGTACTTCTTTTGAGGTTTCTCTTTTTCATTGATCCTTGATTCTTCTTGAGCACAGCAAGTCTAAATTTCTTCAAATGTCGAGTACTCCTTCCTTGTGTTCATGCTTGCGGCAAATGCATCCCATGTCTTGGGAAGACCATTGAGTACTATGTTCACCAATTCCTTTTCTGAAGTTATCTCTTCAATAGCTTGTAGTTGATCTCTTAATTGGGAAATCATTACAAAGTATGATGTTATGCTATCATCATCATTCATCTTCATGTCATGGAGCTCATTCTTCAGACTCATAACTTGTCCAATGTTTATGACTGAGAAGAGCATCATACATCTTCTTTGATGAGTCAAGATGGGAGATGTAGGGTATCAAGTAGTCTTTTATGGAATCCACTGTGATACTCATGGCATTGATGTCAACATCTTTGAACTTCTCCATAGCTGCAACATTCTGCGGTTCCTTCTCTTCTCCTTCTTCAAACTCTGGCTTCACGATCTTTCCTTTCACAATATCCAACACTTTATTCTTAGCAAGGATGAGGTCAATCCTTGTCTTCCATGCTCTGAATTTAGAGGCTCCAGCTAGATTGTTCTCAAACTTCATAGAGTTCGTCATGGCTTGCTTGACTTGGTCAAACCCTAGATTTGACCAGAAATTCAAACTTCACATCTTGGCCTTCTAAGAGTTCCAAGAGATGCGTTGGGCTAGGGCACATTGATCTATCCAGAGATTAGGTCAATATCATCACTTAAGGTGCCTCAACAAGAGGTTTAGGGTTTCTGCAACTGCTTCTGCTAGTAACCCTAGCTGCAGTGCTTTTGGAAACTGCTCCTGCTAGTAACCCTAGCGACATTTCCTCAATGAGCTCAATGTCTAGCGGCTATGTTTCCTTCCAATGTTTTAGGCTGACTAAAGGGGTGTGGGCCCATAACCTGTTAGAATATAGAAGATGGTGTGCTCGTTTTACCATTGACGATACCTTCATCACCCAACCATAGGCCGAAGCCTCCCTCCGAGCACCTTAACCTTGATTGAGAATTCCTTCGAAAGAAAACCCTAGGCTAGATAGCCAAACAAAGGGTAGCACACCTCTCTCCAAGAATAGCGCAACACAAAAGACTGATCAGATAGTCCTAAACCCTAGCCAAGAGATAGTCAAGCCAATACTGAAAACTTGCTGCTGCTGCAGCTGCACCAGCTCTTCCTCCAAACCTGTGCACAAGACTGCAACTGCAGTGCACACCAAACTGCAGAACTACAATTCTGAGATGTCACAAATGAGAACTGGCACCCTGTATTTATAGTAGTTCTGCCAGTTTTGTTGGGGCCGACTTCTCCTTCTGGATATGTGTTTGTTCAGTATATTATTATTATTTATGGCCGACTTCTTCTCTTGGAGGCTAATAGCCTAATATAAATTATCTTCTTGAGCCGACAAGGCTTCTAGGTTTATTAGCCAACTTATTAGGGTTTCTCTTGCTTCCCAGAGTCTTCTATTCTCGTCAGGTTCACACATGGAGGTAAATACCTCCCGCAGCTACCATAATATTAACAATAATACAAGTCAGATAACGGTTAAAAATGTGTATAATGCAGTAGCGGAAAAGCTATGGTCGACAAAAGTGGTTGGATGGAGGAGAAAGGTTTGGAAAATTTGGGACTTCCCCTTAAAAATCAAATTATTTACTTGGTTGGTTGCAAAAAATAAGATCCTTACCTGGGAAAATCTCCAAAAAAGAGGATGGGTGGGTCCAGGCATATGTATCCTATGGAAAGGTAGTAGTGAGACAGGTAAGCACCTATTTGTGAATTTCCCATTCACCATTGTAGTATGGAACAAGGTAACAAATTCTCTAAAATTACCAAGTGGTTGGACTGGTCCAACAATGAACGAATGCTATGAAAATTAGACAAAGATGAATCCATCTTTTCCTTCATTGCCTGCTATTCTTAGCTGGTACATTTGGAATGAAAGAAATTTAACTATCTTTGAAGCAGACTCTCCCTCTTTCCAAAAGGTTGCTTACAAAGCTATTGGAGCAAATAGTATTTATGGAATCAAGGAAGAAGACACTCTTCCTCGTACTATTCAAGTGAATCTTCCAGTTGATAAAGTTATTGCTTGGTTTGACAGAGCAACGCAACAACGGGATCAAAAAAGTGGGGTTGGAGGTAAGATTATGATTAATAGTAGCACTTCTTATATGTGAAATTTCAACTGTGGTCAAGGGACAAACACCAGAGATGAACTTTTGGGGGCTTGGGCCTCTCTAACATTGGCCACCAGATTGTCCATTTCAGACTTACTATTGCTAGGGGACTCCAGGACAATAATTGATTGGTTAAACAAGAGGGGAGCCCTCCAGGCAATAGCTCTAGAAAGATGGAAGGAAAGGATCTTAGGAACTCTTCCACTCTTCAGGCATATCTCATTTGCTCATATATATAGAGAAGAGAATAAAGAGGTAGACAAATTATCAAAGAAGGCCCTTTCAAATCTGCCTGGAAGCATTGCTTTTACTCACTGGGAGGATGGTAATGAGGGACCTACTCATTACTTAAATTTATTCTAAAGGTATCAATGATAGTATTTTATAGTCCAACATCTTAGTTGTCGGATTTTATAGTCATAGTGTTGAAGCAAAGTAATGAGGTTTATATTCCTCCTTTTTTGTATCTTGTTCTTTTTTCGTTTTGTGCACTGGAGGCTACCAAAGGGTATCCTGTTTTGAGCGCAATGCTAAGCTATGTTTTCTTCCATCATACAGATTCTTTATAGGTCCTATGTCTATAGGACAGTTGTAAGAAAAATACTTATATTGTTTTGAATATAAAGAGAAATTTCTTGTGGAAAAAAAGTTTTAAATTCGACCTCTTATTTGGCCTCTTCCCGAGGCAGAGGGAAATATTAGCTTAGTTTATCAACACACATTTAGTTTATCAATACATATTTGTATACTCGTTTTTCTGAAACGAAGTAATGCTAGAAATGAATCTAGCATTACTTCTTAACATTTAATGTTTGCTACAATCCATATCCCATAGTGCATTTGATGTTCAGTTGATCCACAACTACCATTTACAACACGATGCAAAACTACATGATCCTGCAAACGTGGTTCTCGTCCTTCACAATATGATACATGTTTCTCTTCCTTTGCTATATGATACCTCTTCTTTACCTTCTCATGTACAACACACACACCATTCTCTCCAATTTCCCCATGAAATATTTGCATAAAATCCCCCAATGTGGTCTTTACCTGGTTCTATCTCTTGCCGTGAATAGGAGGTGAAGGTCTCATGTTTCAGAATCTCGGCCAACCGTGTTCCAGAATCTTGGCCAACTGTTCTTTATACATGCTAGAAAAACTGAAGATCCAACCTTTGGTGGATTCAACTAAAAATACCATATGCCACTCCGATAAGATTCTTATGACTTGTTCATCCATTTGACAACATTTTCCCTGCAAGATTCAATCTTAACCTCCGTAGGTGGATTACACTAAAAATGTAAGCTTCCCCTCCTTCTTGGAGTATGGTAGTTGTGGTAGAGTGAGCACGCGAAGACACGAGCCTATAGTAGGGTAAGTATACATATGATGAGCCCGAAGAGGACTAAACAACCTACTTTGTAAGTTTATGTTAATGATACGTGTATGTGTCTATATTCATAATATTGTAGTATGTTTAGATGCACTAAGTAATATTTTCAAAATTGATTTCAGAAGTAAGGAAATAATAAGTAAGACAAGATCAGGAGGAAGGCTTACCAAATTGCAGTTGGAAGGTCAAGCACTTTCCCTCCACTGTGATATCATGCTTCAACTTGCTACGGGCTACCCTACTTTGAGCTCGTTCCATCATTCTCGAATTTTTGTAGAAAGAAGTCCATTAACTCAATCCACTCCCTCCCATCAAATTAACAAATTCCCTGCAGGTGAGTTCCCCACAATACCTACTTTTTTAGCATAGGAGAGCCATCTTGTCTCCCTTATACAACCCTGAGGCATGTCCTCTGTTGGTACAATTTAGCATGAGCATAGAAGCTAACCTCCTTGCTCTTAGGTTTCCATAGGTCTCAACCCTTATTGGTTCATAGGTCACTCTATAAACATACTTCACTTCAATATTTCAGTAAATAGGATGACTTATGAGACTGTAATTCTTCTTGAAATTCATGGCCAGAGAAACTAAAGTTATCCGAGACACATGATTTACTCTATCAACAACCTTGACTTCGACTCTTCTCACGAGGAGTAAAATCGACTTTCCCATACAAATGAAGGGTCTTAATATGATTTTCTAGATGGACTATGAAAATGCATGAGATACTTGAATCCAGGACTTTCTAGGTCGATAAACACCAAATATTGTTTCCACAAGAAGCGAAAGTATTGGATAGAAAAAACAAAAAGGTGGACATTACGGAGAAGGTGAAAGGTGTGGGCTTTGTAGTACTTTTACAGGTATGAAAGGGTGCTAGTAGTCGATTGAAGCTTGTCAATCAAGTACTGAATCAATTCCCCAACGACAAAGCAAGCCTTGAGCTTTGAGCATTTAACTTTTTGAATCACATCTTTTCAGCCTTTTGCCTTTTCACCTTTAGCCTCACCTTCAACCTCGGGACTATGTGTTGTGAACAACAATGGAGATGTGCATGCAATTTATGGAGGGATTCATGCAAAGAATTTTCTCGCATATCTACGTCCTTGCACCTAATAATTTGTAATCTATGTAAAAATTGTTTTGTAGGAACTATTTTCAATTAACTTGTCCCTAGATTTCCTGATTCTCTCTACTCCTTCAAAATGCCACCATATCTGGCCAAGAATAAAGGCCATACTCTTTCTTCCTTAGGCATGGAGTCTGGTGATGACTTGAGAACCTCTGGAGAATTGAACTGTGTTCATCCCATGAAAGTTGGCATAACTCCACCTGCCTTGGATATCATGAGAACACTCTGCATTGTAAATGGATTTCGTCTATCCTTTATCGTCTCCCAAAGTCAACTAAAGCATAGATTTTAGTCCCCAGGAGTAGGATTTTGTCCTCTGCGAATGAGCTGGATTTCCTACTTCATTAAAATCGAGCGAGCAAAGAGTCTCGTGTATTATCTGGAATGTGAGATATCAGGGTTCGCTCGATCGAACACTCCATGTAGGCAAGAAACCATATTGAAGGTGTTGGTTCAAGCATACTTTAATGGCATTGTAACTTCCTTCCTCGGAAACTGCTTCATTCCTCAGGAAACAACACCTAGACTGACTAGTATTATACGCTGCCAAGAATGTTATATTGATTGTTTCAACCCACGTTTTACAAGAGGCACTTGGGAGCAAATGCCATAAGTAACTGTCACTGTCATAATTCATGCCGACTGTCAAACTTATATGTATATGTATGCCACATAATTTAACATTCTTTTGAGATTTAGATAGGTGTTCTTCATGCAAATGTTGTGATATCAGAATATAAATATAAATTATATTACTTGTTATTACTGTGATATTCTCAGGATTTCATATTAAGTGACATGGTTATGTTTACACTGAAATGTAACTCATAAAAAATTTAAATAAATAATAACTAAACTAGAATAAAGAACTCATTCACTTGAAAGATATAGATTTCAACACATGACTTTAAAATCACAAAATCCCTCTTAAAACATATCAATATATGATACTTCTATAAGAAGGCGCCTAATACAGAAGGACTCCAAACAATTTATGTGGCGTCATAGCCATCTCCTCTGTAACGTCTGTCATGGAACTAATAGCACCGGCATTGTCGATTTTTGTTATGTCCATGATGTTGATCAAAGGAGGATTCTCCGTATTGTGCTGAACAAGGAGCTTGATATCCCTGCTGCATATATTTTGCAGGCGTGCAATCTCCAATAAGAGCAGTGAATTATTTCTTGTTAATGTTTCCTTCTCCAGGTTGGATAGAGAAGGAGGCGTTGTCAGAACGTTGGAGTGTTGTGTCGACGAAATAGGTGGGAATAATGAGGATGATTTACCATATTCCATCTGCATGTGCGAGGGACTGGACACCTTTTCTCTCTCGATATAAGAGAGGAGATGTTGCTGGCCCTTCCAGAATAACTTGTTCAAAAATTCGCAGCGCCCCCGAACTGTCTTTCAAAATCCTTACACCACCAACCCCATAACCACATTAACACACACAAATCTTCAATTGTTTCTATGGAACAAACTATTTTTATGAACATCGAAGCACGTGTGAGAAACCAGTTCAAAAACCTATACATAAACTACCTTCTAGGCAGGGACTTATTGCTACGCAACTGTCCTTGTTATATTATAAATGGTTTTGTGCTTCCTCCAAACCCATTGAGAAATTAGAGACACATGATTATGTGGGGGTTCTCATTGCCTATATCATAATTGTGACCTTACATTATTTAGATTTAAGAATTTGGATTCAGTATATGTATGTTTTGTTTTTGTTTTCATTTGCAAACATTTATTTCAGAGTTAGTGATATTTACCAATATATGTTTTTCTTATTATATCATTTTTGTTTATAAATAACTTAGTTAAAGTTTATGGGTAGTTCATCTTATCTTCAATATCCTTTTCTAATTGGTTTCTATCATAATGGTTTACTCAATTACATTGTTTAACAAATATACTTTATTGTCGTAAATTTCACAATTACATTGTTAAACAAATATATTTTAATTATTTTACTCTTAAAGTTTAAATAATGTTCTGTATTTTATTTAATTTTTTAAATTGAAACTTATTTGATCATTAATATAAACATTTATACAAAAATTAATAAAAAAGGATGAGTTTCCATCACAATTGTTGTAAGTACAAGAAAAAGCTAATCAAAATTCAAACTTGTAACTTGGGTTAAACTAAAACACCTACAACAATATAACCACTAACTAAGAGTCCATAGTCCAAAAAGACATAAGGTAACACTGGAAAGGGTCACAACCCAAGCATAGATAAACCAAGAAATAATAATGCTAAAGTTAAGAAGGGGTTGGCTTGATGGTGGGACCTAGTATCACCTCTATGAGAGCTTGCTAAACTAATTCGAGGGGAGCCAAGTGGCTCCCTTCTCATGGTATGGGAGGGGCACCCCAAAATTCCAAAAGTTGTCGTAGATGGCCTTATTCATCCTTAATTTTTGGACATGCACCATGAATTGCATAGAAATAATGGTACAAGTTAGTGTGTCATTATAGGTAATGTAGAACTCTTCAATGAGACTATTGAATTAAAAGCAATATCATTATGCTTCTTCCAAATCCATTACAAAATTTCAACTTTAACAAGTATTTAGGTAGAATGGAGCTTAATAGCCTAAAACAAGCAATTGAAAAACAAGGTACTTGCTGGAAATTACTCTCTAACAAGTTTATTGCTTAACTAATCCAAACTAGTAGTATTAAAGAAATTTGCATTATGTTGTTTTTAGGGGCTTGTCCTTGATGAGGTTATGGTATAGTGATTTGAGCCTCAAACTAACATATCTTAGTGAGAATCGCCTCACTAGCCCAAGTAGTATCCTATGGAAAACGATGTAAATAAAGATGAAAGAGAAGAATATCATATTAAGTTTTCTCTCCATGTTCAAGCCCTTTACC
>ML778779.1:160821-192249 GCA_009831015.1 Picea engelmannii | reverse complement strand
GGAGTATTTACATGTTGGAAACTATGAAGATGATCCAGGTGGATATCAGTGGCCACCCACCTATTCCATTGGCTCAAAGAACAATTTTCATTTTGGCAGTTTTTTTACATTTTTTGGGGTCCCAAACTTCTGGGGCTGTTTTGAGTCCCTAAACGTCGTTTTTTGGGCTCGACGACACCTAACATGTACCCAAAGTTAGATTCTAGGCTGAAAATAATATGTAATCATAGTATAGACCTTTTCAATGGTGCATCAAGAACCCCAAATGGAGATCATATGCAAACGTTACGCCCTTGAGAACTTGACGTGTCAACTACCCTCATCGGGTCCCACAAACATTTTGGCTTTACATCTCCCGGGGTTAGGGTTTAGGATGTTTATGGTTTTATAATTTATGTTTTATGTTAAAAAGGCCTTTGGAGCCTCATTGTACTCATATTCTTGCAAATTAGCATAGTCGTCACATCTCTTCTCAGAGATAAGTTGCCACCATTCAAGCAATTTTGTTTCAGTCTACATTTTTATAGTTTCAACGGATTCTCCTTATTATTAGAAGTCAAGATTTATTTTATCTCTATGTGTTTCTTTGCTATACATTTGTATTTCATTTATCTCCATTTATAAATCAGAATCAAAAGACAACTACACAAGATGGATGACAATGTGTCAAGGTAAAGATAAATTTGTGTCATAATGCACAAATTCCCTTCATACCTTGCATGCAAAGCTAGGTATTGATACTCTCAATATAAATTATTTCTAGAATACCACAATGGCTTACACAAATACATCCAAACAAAAATTTCACTTCTATATACAACTTCATTGGGATTCACTCACTATTATTCCATGAACATGGAGAAAACGTTTCTATAGAACAATAAGAAAGAGTATGGGATTGGAAACCATCCATAACTCAAGAAAGGTAAAGTCATCCCTAACTATCAAAAAAAGGGACAATGAAAACATAATCATCCTCAATATATAAATTTAAAGTTGCACGCAAAGAAGAAGAATGGGAAGTTGAATAAGGTCACATGAAATTGTTGTGAAACCCGCAAAATTCCTTAGCACAACAATAGTGAATGTTGTAACAAGTAGTCGATATTATATTATCTAAAATACTCTAACTCTAATTTATCCCTTGATGCCACTAGATCTCATGGTTAGGGAAAAAAATCATTGACGTGGAACCCATTATTAATACCTTTTCTGCAAGGTCAAACATAAGGAACTAAAAATAAAATTAACACAACCACCAAGGCCTCTACAAGAGGTCCCTCTATATAGAAAAGACAAATAGATCAATGGGAAAGAGAATACAAATAATTGTTCACCTCACCTATAGGAGTACCTATAACATTCAATTAAATCATGCAAAAAGTTATTTGACATCGGGTTCCCCTCTTCCCAATTGACCTATACACAATTACTCCCTTCCAGAGAACAAGGAGATCAAATGGAAGATTCAAGAGACAATGCATGAAGGACACATTTGACTAATATCCTCACCCTACAAGAGCCCTATTATGTTGTATCAAAAGAATGATGGGACATGGAAACTCTGTGTAAAATACACCTTGAACAATCTCATAGTCAAGTGTTAGCACCCCTTTCCACATATAGATAATATGCTTGATTAGCTCAAAGGCACCAATTTTTTAGCAATATTGATATTAATTCATGCCATCACTAGGTTCCAATCGAGCCAAGATAATGTGTTGAAGACAGCCTTCAAGCCCAAGAAATTTGTCTTCAAGTTTTTAGTAATGTCGTTCTTCTTAAATAATGCACCAACATGTTCATAAGGATGATAGATGATATGTTGTGGCCATTCAATAATTATTGTGTGGTATGAAGGGAGGGTAAATGGTCATCCACACCAATTGAGGGTAGCCTTTATAATTTATTCTCGAATGACCTTTAGTTGTGGCACTAACCATAGCCATTAATTCTTGCAGGCATGAAACTTATGAACTTCCCAACTTTATGACAACAATACATGCACTATTTATGTCATTGTAAATTTGCAATCAAGAAGCAGGGACTCTATACTTCTCTACTAGAACCATATAAAGGAGTCAACATCCATGGATTTAATGCTAGGTTTGTTGTTACACAAACATGATAACGATTGTGTTTTTGTTGTTGTTTCTTAGTTCTCTAAGATGACAATTTTGGCACCCTAAAAGAAAAGTGTTATAGTAGAATCCACTACCAAGATCTTCTTCGAGCATGTTTGGGTTCATTTTGCATTGCTAAATACCATTGTTTCTCCTAGGAAAAATAGGTTCCTATGTATCCTTTTTTCCATCCTTTTGTCCATGATGGATATTGAACTAACCAAATCACCTTCCTTTCATCCCCAAACCAAAAAAAAAATATAGGTAGTCAACAAGATTATTGTACATATCCTAAAAATGTACAACTCCAGCCATGCAGATATATCAGATGAAATCCTTCCTCATGTGATATGAAAATGGGTGAGTAATTTACGCAAGTTTTCAATTGAGAATTGTTTTCTGACGAATTATTTGCATCAGGATTAAAGAGCATATGAATTCATGATTAACCATGATATTTAAAAAAGAATACAGAACATACATCAACTCAAATGGAATAAGCACATGAAAAGACAAGAAAGAGAGACAACCAATGTTGGTAATGGAGTTCACCCCTCCTGGGCTACGTCTCCAAACCCGCTTCAATTGGAATACGAATCGCTTTCATTCCTTTCCTTATTCAAAAGATGTTGGGACCTTCTCACAAGTGATTACATAAGAGATTCCTTCTCCTTCAATGAGGATTCAAGAAGACTTCTCACACTCATACCTCTCCATACATCAAGAAGGATAATACCTTACATGAATCTGTCTCTCAAAGGTTAGGAGTAGTAGCACTATGGCTTTCTAACTCCACTCATTAACTCTACATTACTCTCCTCTTCCTCTCCCCCATACATATGGCTCACATAAGGCATTATATAATTTTTCCTCACTCCCTCTTAAGAAAGAGAATTAACTCCTAGATCCACAATAATAGGAACTAATTACAAAAGAGGAAAAACAAGATCCATGAATGTAGGATCTCAAACTATCTTCAAGTACATAAAGGAAAAAGTCTCAAAACCACTCAAAGACTCTTCATCCATGTCCTTGATTCTCTCAACCTAAAATTGAGAATAATGGCAAATTGGTGAGAGGTGGTTTCTCACATAAAACCAATTTCCATAATTGCAAATTTTAATGAATAATATGTGAGTCATACTTTCCCTCGCAAGTATTAATCATTTTACGAAAATGAATTCAGTGCATGAGTTTTTCTAAAATATCATAAAGCATAATTAATCTGCATGAGAATCTCATAAAGCATAAGAATGCATTAGACCCTTTCCTCACAAAGCATTAATAAAATCCATGAGAAAATAAAACTCAAAACACATAAGTTCACCACCTTCACCACTCTACAAATCAATTAGGTGAACCCAGTAAAGTCCTTCCATGTGTGGAAATCCATCCGGATCATCATGTCCAATACAACTACAACAAAAATATTCAAGTTATATTATCCATGACCCCATGTATAATTTTTTTTGGGTGTCCCCATCGTTTTATCCATTATCTCTAATTATTATATATTTTCCCATTGCATCAACACAAGAAGAGTCCTCACATGCTTAGACAGTGTAGATAAAGAAACACAATTTGTTGAATAGATCCAACACATCTAACAACAAGTTCATGATATTCTATAGAAATATGATTCCCATTACAAATAGTGATACAATCAACATTGAGTTCCACACAATTTTTAAGTTGGTGATGAGGTATGGTAGCACTTGCAAAAATAGTGACTCAAAATCCCCAATGGGAATATTAGACCATTTCGATATCAACCTTACATCATCACAAGGGCCATGGGTGAGAATTTTTTTAAACTAAATCTTTCACCCTTCCTGAACTTACACCCTATATTTAATGTGGAGTCACTTCAAGCTTACTTTCCACCTTTATTGGACACATGAGAGGTGGAAGAGTAGTTGGATGCTACAAAGCCCAACTCTAACTACATTGAGAAAGATACAATGGATTGTATCATGGATACCAATTTGAAGAGAACCCTCCAAGAAAACAAACAACTATATCGGGTTATCAAAGTAATAAAACTTCTTCACCTATGCAAGTGGTTCATTGATGATCCAAAAAGGATCCAAAAAGGCCAAAAATTCAAAGTTAATGGATTCGGATGAAACCAGTTCCATTGCGTAGTTCTCATCGCGTTGATTTCGACAATTTATTCTTTTTCGAAAATGGAATCTATATGGCGAAGATATCACGTTCTGAAGTTTTCTCCAAAGAAAAAAAAAGGTCAAATTTCAAAGTCAATAGTTAAAGGTCGTACTGCTGACATCAACTGTACATCATTCTAAAGTCGACATGACACATGGAAACACTAGGACATGCCATGTGGCAGTCATATTTGTCATTTTTGGAGGTGATTTGGATCGGTAAAAATTTGACACATGGCACTATACAAAAGTGACACGTGGTAGTACGATCCACGTGGCGTAGTGACATGGTAGGCTCCAGGCCAGAGATGTTGCAGTATGGTAGGGTGATGTGGCACTGACTGAGTGGCTGACTATGTAGATGACATGTCAGATGGCTGTGCATATGATGTGGTATGGTCCAATAAGGGGTTGTCAAATGGCCCAATCACAGGGTTCCATGTGGCACACCGGATCAGGCCAATATTGGCTTGTTCAAAATTTTTTTACAACTCCACAAGATTCGAACATGAGACCTCTTATCAGGAAACGACTTCACAACAACTAACGCACCATCTAGGCTATACATGGGGCTTGTCACAAAAGCACTCGCCCTTGGTTTTTTTATTTATTGGCGGAGGGTTTTGAGGATAGCTCCCAGTTGGCGGGGGATACATGTTGACCAGGGAATGTGACCACATGACCAAGAGCCTACAACTAGGGGCATGGGTGTCATTTAGCCTTGACACTCGACCACATGGGCGCATACAACTAGGAGTTTAGGAGAAATGGGAAGGGGCCTAACCATTTAGCCCTAGCATTGGCCACATGGCACACTATACAACTAGGGGCATGAGAGAATAGGTTCTCGAGCCCAAGATTTTCTGAAAAGTGGGCTTCATACCTTATATTAGCCATTTTTCTGTAATTTGAGGCTGTTTTAATGGGATTTTCCCCATTTTTGGAGGATCTGGAGCCCAGATTGAGGCCAAAACTTGGGAGGAAGTTGGGATTTGATTCCCAACATCATTTATATTTAAACCAAGAGTTTTTTCCATGGAAAACAAGTTCATAACAGGAGAATGATGAAGAATTTGTGAATTCCAAGCCATTTTTATGTAGGGAAGCCAGGAGAGTAGTTGAGCTTTGGAGGCCATTTCTGGGAGTTCTACTCCACCTTTTTTAGTGACGTCTATTGCATCAGGATCTAGAGAAAAATAAGAACATAGTTGAGTCAATCAAATACTTAAATCATGTAATTTTGATGTAGAGTTTGAGCATTGAAGATTAATAAAGAAGCCTCCCCCACTTAGACAAAGTCCCATAAATGTAGGCAAAGTTGTTGAACTCTGTTATCAACTTCTAGTGTCTTGAATATTCTTATGGTTTGTTGTTTTTACTTCTTATGTGCTGCAAATTATATTCTTAAGCTTCTTCTCTTTCTTATTAAGTCTTAACTGGTAAACTTTTCCATGCAACATACTTAACCAAGTCATTTGAAAGATCATTTTAGATCAAGAGGTATCAGAGAAGGTTGACAATTGGTTGTTTTGAGTATGCATGATCACCAATGAAAAGTTAAGGCATGGTGAAGGAGAGCTTGTAGAAGGATATCCTGATATTGGATCAAGAAAAAGGACATCTCAAAGTGAGAATATGGCATCTAAAGAAGGACTTTCTCAATAAGAAAGAGAGTTTCAAAGAACTTTCTTTGCCATGTTGGAGATGGTAAAAGTATTGGATGAAGATTACTTGGAACAGAAGAGACTTGTTCAAGGGGAATCTTCAAATAAATACAAAAGTGAAGAGGGAGAAGACCCTCCAAAATCTCCTCCTTCACCTCCTTCATCTCCATCTTCTTATTCTTCAAGTACAAGTTCAAGTTCTACTTCTACCACTACTTCTGCAAGAAAACATTCTCATTCCCATAAACATAAGCCTAACATGCCATTACTTAAAATTGATGTGAAATTTGAGTTACCCATGTATAATGGAGAAGTCAATGCTGAAAAGATTAATAATTGGGTCAGACATATGGAGGTATATTGTAGTGTGCAACAAATCAATGATGAGACAACCAAGATCAAATTGGCATCACTTTGTATTCAAGGAACAACACTCATCTAGTGGCAGAGTAAGTTGCAACATGGTACTCATCAAATTGGTAATGTATTTCCATCATGGAAAGATTTTATTTTTGCACTTAGAAAATAGTTCTATCCATTGGGGTATAAAGAGAAGTCTTAATTGAATGGAAAAGTATTAAATTAAGGAAAGGACAATCAGTGCAAGAATACACAAATGAATTTTGTAATATGGATTTGATGTTAAATATTCCATTACATATGCAATAAACTCTTATGAAGTATATAAGAGGTTTTCCTGATCATATTCGTAATACTGTGTTTATGTTTGGACCTACTAATATTGATGAGGTTTATGTTCAAGCAACATATATTGAAGAAGGAAAAACTGGAGTTGGTGTATCAGGGGAATCATATTCAAAGAAAGAAGGAAAAGGAAAAGGGACTGTGAAGAAACAAAACTCAGTCAGAGTGAAGGAAGAGAAGCTCTCTTGCAAGCATTGCAAGAAAGAAGTGCACGATGATGAGCATTGCTGGAAATTGCATCCAGAGAAGAAATAGAAGAGGTTCAAAGAACATAAGGGAAGGAAAAAAGTTGTAGCAGCAACACAACCAACAAACTTGGGGTCAGATTCAGGTGATGAGACTAAAGTCACAATAGTTGGTTTGTCAGGTAAACTTGGTGATGGTTTTGATTCAATAAGTAAATTGCTTCATATAAGGGTAATTATGAAACATACCTAGATCGACACTTTCTTAGATAGAGGATCTCAAGATAACTTAATTTCATAAGAAGTGGTTAAGCAATTCGGATTAAAAACTAAGTTACTTCACAAACCCTACCCACTAAATTGGATAAGAAAAAATCACAAATTTCCCATAACAAGGCAATGTGTCATAATGTTTCAATTACATCTAACTTTGTAGATGTAGTAACATGTGATGTGGTACCACTAGAGGCATGTGGAATGGTCTTGGGTAGCCCTTATTTATATGATCGCAAAACAATCTTCTTCATGGAACATAATTAATATCACTTCACTAAGGAGAGGACAAAATATGTTGTGCATGCTCATCATATCAAAGGGAATCAATCTCTTCTAACAATAGAACAATTAAAGAAGGCATATTATGAAAGCAATACACCTATAATTGTACCAATTGATCTTAAGCAAGAAAGTAAAATGTTCGTAGCATGTACATCTAGCCATACTTTTCTTCAAGATGAGTTTTTGTCATGCAAGATTGTAAAGAAGAACAGACATGTTGGTTCATTTTCAGTCATGTTTATGATATTGTTATCGTTGCTAATGTTTTCTACATGGATGATAGTGAATTCAAAAGGATGTCAACGAACAAAGATGGCTAACAATATGTGTTTAGTTATCATGGTTTTTTTGCAATTGATTATGATGTGACAAGTGCACAAGACATATTTTATAGACAAAGGACAAGTGGGGAGTCCTATCCCACACTTGATGTCTGGTTAATATCCTTTTGGAGGACCAAAAGGTCTTAGTGGAGAGGTGTGATCCAAAATGGATCCAAGAAGGAAAGAAATTCAAAGTTCTTGGATTCATATGAAACCAGTTCCATCACATACTGCTAGTCACGTCAATTCTAGTAGTATATTATTTTTCGAAAATTGACTTTGTATGGCAAAGATATCGAGTTCTAAAGTTTTATCCAAACAAAAAAAAAAGTCAAAGGTCAAAGTTAACAGTCAAAGGGTGTATTGTTGACGTCATCATTACGTCATGCTAACATCATCATGACACATGGAAGCACCAAGACATGCCACGTGGCACTCAGATTTGGCATTTTCAGGGGTGATTTGGACCGGTTAAAATTTGACATGTGGCACTATATGGAAGTGATACGTGGTAGTACGATCCATGTGGCTGAGCAACATGGTAGTTACATGGCCAGGTCTAGGTCAGACATGTGGCAGTACAACAAGGTGATGTGACACTGACTGAGCAGCTGACTGTGCAACTAACGTGTCAGATGACTGTGCAGATGACGTGGTGTGGTTCAGTAAGGGGTTTCCAAGTGGCCCTATCACAGGGTGCCACATGACACACCAAATCATGCCAATATTGGATGGGTAAAAAAATTGTTATGACTTTGCAGGATTCAAACGTGAGACCTCTGATCAGAAAACGACTTCACAACGACTCACGCATCATCTGGGCTATACATGGGGCTTGTCACCAAAGCAACCGCCCTTGGTTTTGTTGTGGATTGGCAGAGGGTATGAAGGATAACACCCGGTCAGTGGGGGATACTTATTGATCACGGCATGTGACCACATCAACAAGAGCCTACAACCAGGGGTGTGGGTGCCATTCGGTGTTGGCGCTCGGCCACATGGGTGCATACGAATAAGAGTTCAGGAGAAAGGGGTGTGAGCCTAACCATTTATGCCTAGTTTTGGCTACATGGCGTGCTATGCGACTAGGGGAGTGGGAGAATTGGGCCCAATATTTTCTACAAAGTGGGTTTTATACTTTATATTATCCATTTTTATGTAATTTGAGGTTGTTTTAATGGGATTTTGCCCATTCTTGGAGGATTTGGAGCCCATATTGAGGCCAAAACTTGGGAGGAAGTTGGGATTTGATTCCCAACATTATTTATATTTAAACAAAGAGTTTTTTCCATGGAAAAAAAAGTTCATAACAGAAGAATGATGAATAATTTGTGAAGTCCAAGCCATTTTTATGTAGGGAAGCCAGGAGAGTAGTTGAGATTTGGAGGCCATTTATGGGAGTTCTACTCCACCTTTTTCAGTGTCATATGTTGCATCAGGTTCCTAAGACAGATAATAACACAAATGATTCAATCAAAGACTTAAATGATGTAATTTTGAGGTAGATTTTGAGCATAGAATATTATTAAAGAAGCCTTGCCCACTGAGATAAAGGCTCGGAGACATAGGTCGAGTTTCCGAACTCTGTTATCAACTTATGGTGTCTTGAATATGCTTATAGTTAACTTTTTTTAATTCTTATGTGATGAAAATTATATTCTTAAGATTCTTCTCTTTCTTATTAAGCCTTAACTCGTAAAAGTTTCCATGCAACATACTTAACCAAGTCATTTAAAAGATCATTTCGGATCAACTGAGAACCAAATGAAGTGAAACTTTCCCCTTTTGAAATTTAAAATCAATGCAATGGGGACCATTTATAATCAATAGGTAATGACTAATATTGGTTATCATTCAATCCCATCTCAAAAATAGTCTAGATATTAACAATTCCACATCATAAATTTTCCAAGCCTTCCCATGCATTTTGAAATGTTTTACACCCAATGCCATGCAAAATAACTTATTATGCTAATTATTTTCCAGTGAGATAAATAAGACCCAAAATGGAGGACAAATAAAAAAAGAATAATCCTATCAAGGCTCCTTTTTAGTGCAAACAACTCAAGTTCGTCTAGCTCAACATCCCCACTTAACCCTAACTTGATGCTAGGGTTAGGGTTCTTTTATATTAGGGTCTTAGCCTCTTAGAGTTTTTGACATCATTACAAAATGTAGATTAACCTCTTATTATGTTTTTTTTTCAAATCATCGTAGCTATCACATCTCTTCGCATAGATAAGCTACCACCATTTTAGCCAATTTATATTGTGATGTACATTGCAATCTTTTTCACTCATTGATTCATTAATAGAATTTATTTTTTAGTATAAAACTTGTTGGATGTATGGGATGACCTAGGTTCTAACTTAGTTCTCCAAAAAAACCTTAGAAACCACCAACCCCTCTAGTTAACCAGAAGGCAACACTTCTCATAGAGTGCACAACACAGTCTCACCCAAGATGGCTTATGGGTGACTGTAGGACCCAAATTTTTGCAATTGTAGAAGGGATGGTTCTCATGGGGATTTTAGGAATACTACTCTTCTATTTCAACAATTATTCTACGATACCATCATTTGTATCTACTATTCATTTAACCCTTAACATTCATTCTTCAGAAAATAACATGCATGTTGTAAATTAACCTTAACAGATGCATTCAATTATCCATTCATTCATCATAAAGCATAGAAACACATAAAGAACACATTCCACACATTAACACAAGTTTTTACCATGGTTCACTCCCCATGGGCTACATCCACAAATATCTTCTTCTTCTTCTTATTCTTCATCAAAATAGTTCACTATGTGCATTACATCATAAGTTTGTGATACCCCGTGAGGTTGACCAATGTCGCACCAAGCTCCACATCTTGGGACCTGGCCCTCAATTATAATCCATAACTCTAAAAAACTGACTCCATCTGAGATCCACAAATCTCAACCAAAACTAATGACCTGTGACTCAAACTCAAAAAGGTTCTCAAAAGGACTTCTCAACATCTGATAAGACAATGATACCTTTTATCTACCTCATACATCATATTTACAATACAAAAGGTGGGTAAAAACCCTTACATTATAACCCAAAACCCTAACCCTAATGGATTAGGATTTTCCACATAATAAATTTCTTCACGCAGTTGGTCTTCATTCCTTGCTTTGACTTTGCACTTCTTCTCCTCAATTCTAGACACATTGCCTCCTTTTCCTTCTTGCGCATTGATTTCTCCTCATTTCCTGGTGCATGCTCTAACTATCCTAAAAAATGGTTTCATTGTTCCCAAAATATCCTTCTCCAATAGGCCCCCAACACTTACCTGTGGCTCATCCCAATCCACTCAAGCAATGTTTTCCTCTTTGACAAAATTTTCCAATTCCCAGAATCGACCTGAGATCTCTTCAATAGAAGTCTTCACTTTTGTGCTCTTCTCTGCAAAATACTCTACATTCTGTGCAATGAGATGTTCCTTTAGAATCTCTTCAATATCCAACTTAAAATTTTCCATCTTTCCCTTAGCAACATCCATTTTTGTCAAAATATTCTCTGCATCTTCCTGTAATGGCTCCAGCTAACCCTGCCTCAGCTACTTCTCTGTCTGCATAGTCTTTATCTCTGCCTATAAATTATTTAACTCTTTCATACTCCTTGGCCTCTTCTAAATGTTCATGGCCTTTTGTTTTCATTTCATCTCCTGTGCGGCTGTGTTGATGCTTTCTTCCTTTTGTTCCAGTGCCTGCAACTTTTCATCCTCTTGCAGACTTGTCCAAAGTTGTGCACTTTTGTCATATAACTCTGCAATGTCCTTAATACTTTGTTCCATGCAAATTCCTTCTCTCTCTATGAGCTCACTTCTGGTGGCATGCTTGGGTTCAATTTTTCCATCAAGTCCATTATATGACATTTGTAGTTTTCCATCGCCTACATGATCATCCTGATTTTTTCCTCTGTTTGTAAGTGTGCCCCTTCTTCTGCATTGTCTGGTATTGGATTGAAAACTTCTTTGATGTTCTCCTCTAACTAGACATGTGTTTCTTTGCCTCAAGATTCTCAACCTGCACTTCGTTGAGAGTTATCTTCAGTGTATCCTTTATTTCCTTTGTTTTTTGTAACTCCATCACATCTGGGCGTGCTCTAGATTAGATTTCCTGTAAGATGCTAACTTGCAATTTGTATAGTGATTTCATGGGGATCTTGACCAATGTCAAGTCCAAGTGATCAATCTCCTTTATATGTTTCCACATTATCTCCTTGTCCAAATGCAGTATATATTTTGTGATAGAAAATTTCTCACTTCGTGATGCTATAATCTAGATGGTTTCATGCGCTTGGACTATCTTTTATTGAACAATATGTTGTGGTTGCTCCTTTTCCTTATTTTGCACTATGCTCAGTTGCAGTTGTGCCAAAGTTTCTTTAACTTCTGACAATTTATTTATAATATCCTCTCCTTGCTTTTGTTCGTCATCCCACGACTCTACTACACGGTATTGCATGTTTTATGCCACCATCTCTGCATCATCTTCTATAATTGTGAATTCCAAAACATATTTGTGCACCTTCATATTTTTCCTATGTCCTAGTACCTGCAGCACAATCCTTTTCTTTGGCAAAGTCTTTGTCTGTGTTGAATTTGTGCGTACTTCTATGTTCGATATATCTCCTCCTATTTGTTCCTCCTGCGCGGGAACAATTGTTTCCCTTTGTTTGCTTCCATTAGTCTTCTTCTTTTGTTGTTTTCCTTCATTGGTGGCTCCGATGCAATCTTTCTCATGTGTGACTAGCTTTGGGATGATCTTCTTTTGTCACAGTTTCTTTATTGTCTTGCTCCCTCCAACATATTTTGCGCGCTCAATAACTTTTCTGTTGTTTTCTGTCGGACTGTTGGTTTTCTACGATGTTCCATCTTGCTCTGGTTGTTTTCCTAATTGTCCCTTCTTTGATTTCATTGGTACTCTCCACTCATCTAGCCAATATTTCATGGCCCATTGGACTTCCTCGCCAGAGACGTAGTTTCTCAGCTGCAACCAGTTCTTCTTTGGGTCCCTTTTTTCCTGAATCCATATATTGTGCCTTGATACCTGAAAATTTTCTATATCCATATGCTCCTCCACTACTTCGGGTGGTATCCTCCAAGTAGCAGCCACCTTTTCCTGTATTTCCTCAAAATATGTCACAAATATAATGGAGTTGGTATTCCTTTCTCTTGCGAATGAGGTGTGTCATAATGTTCCATATTGTGTTGCGCGACACTTTATGATCCTCTGAAAAAATACATGTTATTTAGGGTGTCTCTATCCTACCAATACTATAAGTATGAGTAGCCACGAATAGTGGAACTTTGTGCCTAAGTCTTGCATATTCTGACAATCATCCAAAAAAAGGTTTAATAAATATGGACTCCAACTAAGTAAAGTCCCATTCATGCATTGTGTGATTGATGCTATTACCCCTACTGGTGCCTCTTCTTTGCAACACTTCCTTATCAATTTGCATGCCATTAGCTTTGTTTCCATCCTTGTCGCGGTGCTCTCATACCCAACTACTAGGTAGTGGGGTTTTTCTTTTGAGACCTTGGATCCACATCCATTGATTCTATTTCTGCATCTTTCTCTTTGACTGGTGTGGGACTCACTAGTTCAAATGATGGAATCGTGTCCATGTCCACGACTCCTGCTTGTTGGTTAAGGTTTTCCACTTCTGTTTCTTGCGCCAACAATGATATTTTTTTTATGTGGATTCTCCTTGACATTTGGCTAGGTGATCCAACCTTAGGTGGCGCCATACTGAAAAAATATTGAACCTAGTGCTCTGAATCGATGCTGAAAAATTCAGGGATATCTGGTTTCTCTATGTGTTTACTCGGCTTTCTGTCCTTAGCTCTCGTTCTCTCCAAGTCACAATGAGGCATTCTTTGCAAGTTTCTTGTTTTTATAATGCCTGTCATAAATTCTCTATCGTATCCCACTTTTTCAGTCATTGTAATTCTTTTTTCAGTCGTTCTCTATCCCATCATGTTGTGTTTTCTTTCTAGTCATATTTTTTTTTCATGCAGTGTCTTCAGGATTTGTCATACTTATTTCTGGCTTATGTTGTGCACTTTATCTTCCAACTGTTTGTCTACCACCTATTTGTCTAACTACTTCTTTTTGTATTTTTCTCTTTTTTCCACTTGTTTCTTATTTTTCTTCTTTTAAATCCTACTATATACAATATGTACAAGTCTAACTTTTGTTCTGCAACTACTGAGGGTTAGTGGGTTGAATGTCCCTATAAAGTTTCAGTCGACTACCATTCCCCAAACCTTGAATTTTTTTTCATGTTAAATTATGTAGTTGCACAACACCTCCATATGTGACATAGTTTATCTCATATGGCCCTAGCCAATGCATTCTAAGCTTCCCTGGGTGCTGCAAGTATTTACAGTCATAGAGGAGAACCATATCTCCTTCCTTCAATTTATTCTTCTTGATATGTATTTCATGTCAATATTTGTCCTTTTCTTTCTATACTTCCTGATGGAAACCAGCTATGATCCTGTCTTCTTCTAATTCCATAAGTTGAGCCAATATTTCTTGATTTGTGCCTCTTTCTGTCATGTTTGTAATAGTTTCAATGCACAGACTAGGTATCAAATACACCAAGGGAACCACTACTTCCTATCCATACACCATCCTGAAAAGTGTCTGCCTTGTTAACTTCTTACATGTAGTTCTATAATCCCATAACACTTTTGGTACCTTCAAATCCCATTCATCCCTGTTCACATTACAAATCTTGGTCAAGGAATTCTCCAAAATCTTGTTAAATGCTTCCATTGTTCCATTAGCTTGAGGATGGTAAGGAGTGTTGTTTTGATGATGTATCTTAAATTCTTCCTCCATTGCCTGGATTGTACTATTGATGAAGTGAGTCCCCTAATCACTCATCAAAATTCTTGGGCATACAAATCTTGAGACTACTTGTTCAAATAGAAGTGTGCTTCAATCTCTGCAGTGCAATCTTTCACTATTGTTGCTTCAGCTAATCTATTTAAGTATTTTTTCGATGTAATAATATATCTTTCTCCTGATCTTCTTGCTAGTGGATTAATAGGTCCTACAAAATATACTTCCCACTTATAAAAAAACTTCAAATTTACCTGATGATCTGGATTTAGGAGCGGAACGAACTGATTACAGGCTGAATACCATAAACACAGAGATAGGAAGAATAACATAAATATTCAGTGAACATTATCTTCTATTAAATAATGAAATAGGATGAAACTATAAAACTGCAGAACTAAAACTTGCTCGAATGGTGGTAGTTATCTCTGAGAAGAGATGTGGCTGATATGCACATTCGTCTAAGAAAAATGGATTCCAATGAGGCTCCATAGGCTCTTTTCATATTACTCATGAATACCAAAACCCTAGACATCCAAAAACATAACCCTAGAAGGTGAAACACCAAAAGTCATGTGGGCCCTATGGGTAAATTGGTGTAATTTGGTACATCAACTTACTAGGGTCATAAATTTTGCATACGACGTTTGTTTTAGGCGTGTGATAGCCCATTGGAAAGGTATTTCAGATAAGTACACATTCTTCCATTAGAATCTAACTCCATCTATAGTCTAATTGTGGCGAGTCAAAAAAACAATTTTTAGGGCCTCAAAACAACCCTGAAAGTACAACAAGATGTGCTGACATGAAAACATACAAAATAGGCCAGTTGGATTAAGAGAGAGGCCACCCGTATCCACCTAGATAATGTGTGAGGCTTCAGATAGCCCCATAAGTGTAGAAATCACAATTATAAAGTAGTACAAAAAGACGTGCTGAAAAAAAAAGACATGAGGAGCTAGTTGGAATACGTGGGTGGCCACCAATATCCATCTGGATCAATCTTCCCCCCTTAGGAAGTAATGATATCCATTGCGTTGAGTTCCCCCATCAGGTGAGGAAACTTCTATTGGATTTGGCCCTTGGTGAGACACCTGCCTTGGTGTAGGATTTTCCCTACCTTGAAAACCCGATAAAGTTGGATCTGTTGTTGGTGAGTGCCCTTGACCTGTGTGTCCACTATATGATCGGTGGATTCTTGTTCCATGCAGTTAGGGTTGAGATCTATTGGTGTCATTTGTTCGACGATATCAGAGGTGTCTAGTAATGGTGGAAAATATGACCGAAGGATGTCCACATTGAATACTGACCAAGGAAGGGTGGAGTGTTGAACTCAAAAGCATTGTTACACACAACCTTGGTGATAGTGTAAGGCCCATAACAAAGTGGTCGAAGCTTTTGATGGGGGTCGATGAGAATATCCTTCTGCAAATGTAACCAGACTTTCTTGCCAACTTGAAACTGGTGTGGTACCCTGTGTTTATCATGGAATTGCTTGTACTTATCATTGGATTTCTGCAAAAAATCTTGGACTTGTTGGCAGATGTGTTGAATCCACTCAATGAATCTGGTGTCTTTGTCGACCGTGGACTGTTGGTGTCAGTTGTTCGACGATCTCATAGGTGTCTAGTAATGGTGGAAAATATGGCCAAAGGAGTTCCACATTGAATACTAGATGCAAACCAAGGAAAGGTGGAGTGTTGAGCTCAAAAGCATTTTTACCCACAACCTTGGTGATAGTGTAAGGCCCATAATGAAGTGGTTGAAGCTTCTAATGGGGCTTGGTGAGAATCTCCTTCTACAAATGTAACCAGATTTTGTCGCCAACCTGAAACTAGTGTGGTACCCTGTGTTTATCATGGTGCTTCTTGTACTTAGCATTGGATTTCTACAAAATCTTCTGGACCTATTGGTGGATGTGTTGAATCCTCTCAAGGAATCTGGTGGCTTTGTCGACTGCAGACTGATCAGGGGAAGTGTCTATCTATGCGGTGGCAAGAGGAAGTGAAACATCAATGGGTACCAAGGGTTGGAATCCCAGACCCACCTGAAATGGGCTATGGCCGGTGGAACTATGGAGAGCCCCGTTGTTGGACATATGGGAGACTCTCGTCCCATGTACGGGTATGCTTAGAATTTTACATGCACAAAATTTTCACAATCATCCAATTGACAACCTTGGTTTGGCCATTGGTTTGGGGGTGGAAAAAAGTGGATTTTATGAGATTGGTGTCCAACAACGACCAGAGAATCGACCAAAAGGTGTTGAGGAACCTGATGTCTTGGTTGGAGATGATGGGCTGTGGTATACCAAAGTGAACCCAAACTCGTTTGAAGAAGAGATTGGTGGTATTGGCCGCTATGATAGTCTTCTTATAGGTTGTGAGGATGGCCATCTTCGAAAACCGATCAACGACCACAAACACAAAGTCATTTCCGTGCTTAGTGGATGGAAAAATAGACATTTAATCCATGGAGATGGACTCCCACAACTTCTCAGGAATAGGTAGAGGGGTGTATAATCCTTGCTTCTTAATGGTTGACTTGGCAATGGTGCAGGTAGTGTAAGATCTGATATACTTGCTGACGTCTCGGTGAAGTTTTGGCCAATACAAATGTTTCTGAAGGAAGACCATTGTTTTCTCTATGCCAAAATGTCCTGCCACCTAACTGTAGTGGGCTTCCCAAATCAGCTTTGCACGCTCTCTTGTAGGAATGCAGAGATGGCCCAGGCGGCATAAGATTTTGTCTTGAATGTGAAAATCAATGACAGTGGTGCCTGTACCCAAGAGCTAATATGTGGTGGAAAAGTTTAGATCTTGCTGGTAAAGTTGGGGTCACTTCGATGTTTCGTGTCCACAGGAATGGAGCACAGTGGTAAGTGCATCCATAGGAGGCTAACTGAGGCACTCAATGACACGATTGGAGATACATGTCTTATAATTGATGTTGATATGGAACTGTTGTAGGTAGGTGGACCTTTTCTGATGGCGATCGTTCTACAATTTCCCCTATGTCTATATGAACTACAAAGGTTTTTGATTAGTGTGTATGATCATATCTGCCCCCAGAATGTAATTTTTCCATTACCGACAGGATTTTACAATGGAATACATTTCCTTTTCATAGGTGGCATATTTACGGATAGTATCATAGAGTTTCTCACTATGGTATGCCATCAGATGCCCATGCCGAGTGAGAACTGCACCCACAACATAGTCATATGCATCAGTCTCAATCACGAATGGTTAATGGAGATAGAGCAAGGAGAGCAATAGAGATGAGCACAAACGATGTTTCAGATCTTCGAATTCTTGTTGCTGCTCCTTCCCCCACACGAACTTGGCCCTAGCACTACCCTTGGTCACCTGGATGAGTGCACAGGCAATATGGGAGAATCCCAACATGAACCATTGGTAAAAATTGGTGAGTCCTAAGAAGCTCCAAAGCTCGGTCAGTGTGGTCGGGGATGGACAGTCACGGATGACTTGGATCTTAGCTGGATCAACATGTACCCCATGCTCATCAATAATGTAGCCCAGGTATTGGACCATGTTCATGCCAAAATAACATTTTTCCAAGTTGGCATAAATCTTGTGCTATTGTAGAGTGCTCAAAACCTGCTGAATATGCCACATGTGCTCCTCCCATGTTCTACTAAAGATGAGGATGTCATCAAAATATACTACCACAAAGGAGTTGGTGAAGGGTCTCAATACATCGTCCATCAACCTCATGAAAGTGGTTGGTGCATTTTTTAAGCCAAAGGGAATGACTAGCCATTCGTAGAGACCTTCCTTAGACTTGAAGGCTATCTTCCAGACATCCGTTGGTTCGATGGGAACCTGGTGGTATCCAGACTTCAGGTCAATATTATTGAAGAAATTTGCCCCCTTGAGTTGGTCAAGAAGGTCATCAATCCAAAGAATGGGATAGTGGTTCCTGGCTGTGATTTTGTTTAAGGCTCTGTAATCAATGCAAAGTCACCAAGTCCCTTCCTTCTTCTGCACCAGTACAATCGAGCTTCCTCAAGGGGAGGAGTTGGGTCTGATGTGCCCCTTTTGAAGAAGCTCTTGGATCGTATGCCTGATTTCTTCATTCTCCATCAGTGAGCACTGATAGACTGACCCATTAGGTAGAGGTGCATCGAGGGTAATATCAATTGGATGCTTGACTTGGTAGTGTGTCGGTACCCTTGTAGGTGAGACGAAGATGTCTCTATATTCTTCCATGATCCCTTCCAATTCCTTCTACTGCAAAGAGAGGTGTTGTGTAGAGGCCAAGGATGTGGCGACAACCTTCTTCTTACTGTGAGCATAGATAAAAAAGAAGACAAACTTCTTGGTCTGTGAAATGACCTTACTAAATTTCTTTGCAAATATTAAAGAAATAGCGGTAGGCAGTGCCACCTCTGGGATCTTTTACAATTGTCTACCCAAAGTAATAATAACACTGCGGGGTATAGAATCATACAAAACATGAATCTTCCAAAAATATGGTTGTCCTAAAATAACATCACAAACTTCAAGGGGAGCAATATCACACAGTACCTCATCTTTGAAAGGCTTGATGTCATAGGACAACCGACAATGTTGGCTGACACAGAGATATATTCCTTGACGAAGCTAGCCGATGGTGTAGGGTTGCGGGTGTGGTGTCTTTGGCAGGTTCATTCGCTTGATGACATCTGCTGAAATCATGTTCTTCTGACTACCGCTGTTGACAATGAAGTGAATCAGATCCCCCTTGACCCACATCTGTGAGTGAAAGAGGCGTTCCCCTTCCTCTGGTTCTTCTGGTTCACTTGGTCGGACTTTGGTGGTGGTGACCATGGAATTGGGTTTAACATCAATAATCCTCTTTCGTCCTTTAGGATTTGACTCGGAATAATAATCGACCTCAGACTCGGAAGCCTTGAACTTGACCATGAGGGACTGCTTGGAGCGACATTCGTCGGTGTTGTGCCAAGGACTTTTATGGTACTCACACCATTTTCTAGTGTCCTTCTTCATCTTCGCATTGCCCTTCCTGTGTTGCAGCTTGGACAGATTGTCCTGAGGGTGACCATCATGACTTGGTCCCCTGCTATGGGGCTTGGGGTTGCCTTTTCCCTGATTTGGCCATGAGGGGTTTTCAGATCCAAACTCTCGTTGTTTCTACTTAAATTTATGCTCAATCTTGACAACGTATCTATAAGTTGTGCCCAATGAGGTGATGCCCAGGAACTCCATTTCTATTTGAATGTATCTATGAAAACAAACACAGTATTTGAGCACCATATGATGCTCAAAATATTTTATACCCACTTTGGTGCAGAGGGTATGGAAAATATTGGTGAATTTTGGTACTGTCTGGTCCCTTTCTTGACGTAGGGTGGTCCATCTATTGTACTGGTCCTCATAGCTTCCAACAGGGTAGTACTATTCTTTAATGGTGTCCCGGAAGGAGTCCCATGTAGGGCCACCACAAAAATTGCAGATTCCTCCATGGCCCTTTGCTCAGAGTAGGTATCCCACCAGTCTTTAACATGGGGAATGACCTTAAGGAGTGCAAAATTGATCTTTTCTCGATCAGAAAAATTGTGGACCGAAAAATATCCTTCGAGCAGATTTAACCATTTATCTACAACATCCACATCTATCAGTCCTTAAACTCCTTAAACTAATGGAATATCAAAATTTACATATACCTTGAAAGGGGTTGCATGGCCACCCGATGAAGATGCTTCTCCTGTGGGCAACCGTCGAAGGATCTGCGTGAATTTTTCCATGATTTCATTCCTTTGTCCCGCGAGGGATTCCTCGAGAAACATTTTGATAGGATATCCTAATCCATCATCTTTATTTTCATCTCCCATGGGTTTTTGTCAGGATCGGTGTGACCGATCTGGTAATGGATTGATTGGTTCGAGTCCCAACTTCTTGTACCTAGACCTTGTCGGGGACATGCACGAAGAAAAATAAATGAAGAGAAGACCTCTCTGATACCACTGATCCAGATTTATCAGTGGAACAAACTGATTACAGACTGAATACCATAAACACAGAGATAGGAAGAATAATAAAAATATTCAGTGAACAATATCTTCCAGTAAATAATGAAATAGGATGCAATTGTAAAACTGTAGAACTGAAACTTGCTCGAATGGTGGTAGTTATCTCTGAGAAGAGATGTGGCTGCTATGCACATCCGTATGAGAAGAATGGATTCCAATGAGTCTCCATAGGCCCTTTTCATATTACTCATGAATTCCAAAACCCTATACATCCAAAAACTTAACCCTAAAAGGTGAAACGCCAAAAGTCATGTGAGCCCTATGGGTAAGTTGGTGTAATTTGGTACATCAACGTCCTAGGGTCATAAATTTTGCATATGACCTCCGTTTTAGGCACGTGATAGCCCATTGGAAAGGTCTTTCATAGAACTACACATTATGTTGTCAAACTCTATCTCTATCTTTAGTCTAATTGTGGCGAGTAAAAAAAACAATGTTTAAGGCCTCAAAACAACCCTGAAAGTACAACAAGATGTGATGACATGAAAAAATACAAAATAGGCTAGTTGGATTAGGTGAGAGGCCACCCATATCCACCTAGAGAATGTGTGAGGCTTCAGACAACCCCAAAAGTGTATAAATCACAATTATAAAGTAGTACAGAAAGACGTGCTAAAACAAAATGGACACGAGGAGCCAGTTGGAATAGGTGGGTGGCTACCAATATCCATCTGGATCACCTGAGGTCTTAATGGAATCTCATCCCTTCTTTATGGTTTTCCAACACTTTGACAAACATCACAATTTTGACAGTACTACTTTGCATCCCTGTGAACTGTTGGCCACCATAATCATGCGCGCAATATCTTCTGCATAGTGGCCTTTCCTACATAATGTCCTCCAATTATTCCTTCATGTGCTTCTGCCAAAATGATAGGACATTCATGCTCCATCACAAATATCCTCAAAATTTTTTATGCACCAATCTTATTTAACTGTCCTACAATCAGTTGATAGTATGTAGCTCTAATGACCAAGTTATTATTCTGTGCAGTATTAAATTCCTTTGGAGAAAATCCCGTATTCAAAAACTCAATAATGTTAGAAAAAGACATCAACAATCTATACTGAAAAAATTTGCGTATCAGGGAAATTATCCTCCAAACTACTTGGTTCTTATCCATTACTGATCCTTGACAGATGATCTAGCCTTGCCTTCAATCTTCTAGGCTTCACCACAACTTCAAAGTCAAATTCCTGAAACAATAGTAACCATCTGCATATTCTTCCCCCCCAACACTGGCTTATTCACCAAATATATAAGATAAGAGTGATTTGTAAACAACTTAAAGTTTTGGACTAACAACTGATGTCTGAATTTATGCAATGCATATACCATATCTAGACCTCCTCTTTTTTTTGTTGTAGTTTTGTTATGAATTTGACAACTTCCTACTTGAAAATGATATAGGCTGATCTATATCACCTTCTCCTATCCATGTCAATACTACTCCAAGCATTATTAATGATGCATCCACATGCACATGAAATTATGTTGACCAATCTGGAATTACTAAAATCGGGGCAGTCACCATCTTCTCCAAAATTTCCAAACTCTGTTGGAAATTTTCATTCCACTAATATTTAGTATCCTTCTTCATAAATTTATTCATTTGCGTAGTAATCTATGCATATCCCCTTATGAACTTCTTGTATTATCCTATATGACCAAGTGTACTCTTCAACTGGCGCACTGAGTTAGGTGGTGGTAAATTAACTATGACAACAATTTTGGTAGGATCAACCAACATACCCTGTTTACACACCACATGCCCTAACAAAATACCAAATAGTGTGTTGAAAATGCATTTATTAATATTCAATGAGATCTGACACTATCTACACATGTCCAACATCAATCTTAGTACTGTAACATGATCCTTCAATAAACTAAAGACTGCCCAATCAACCAAGTATAATTCCAAAAACTTATGTATGAAAGCCTTAAAAGATGCTAATACTACTCTTAAAACAATTGCACGTGCATTGTTCAACCCAAATGGTATCACTATATACTGAAACGATCCCCATTATGTAGCAATTTTTTTTTTATGTCTATCTTTTGGTGCTATCCTGATCTGGTGATATCTTAAAAACCCATATGTAAATGAATAGGCTTATTGACCCTCTACATTTTCTAACACTTCATCTGTAAATGGGGTAGGGAATGGATCATGCAAATAAGCATCATTCAATTTCATCAAATATACACAAATCTCGATTCCCCCTTTCTTCTTTTCCTGCACTGCCATAGGGATAATCCATTCTGATTCTTGAACAAGTTCTATTACACTAGCCTCTAACATATTGTCAATATCTGCCTTCACTTTTTTCTTATACACTAGATTCAACCTATAAGGCCTCTTTCTTATTGGTCTTGCATCTTGTTTCAAATGGATCTTCATCTCTCCAAGTTCTCCTACTAGACCCTTCATCTATGAAAATGTTGTTGGAAGCAAATCACTATATTCACGCATTAACTCTATTATGCTCTCTACTATCTGGTTGTCCCAATAATCACCAATACTTGTCATCTTTTGGTTTTCTGTTGTGCCAATATTTACCTTCTTTATAGTCAAAGGTGTAACATGATCTTTTGATTTTAATTGTGGTCCTTCTACTTCTCTTTCCCCTTCATTATCTGGTATCTGGATATTGCACAAGTTTTCTTCTATTGGGTTGTCTTCTTGTACGACATGATAACAATATAACAATTGTCTAGCTGTCTGTCTATTCTAATTTTGATATGTTGTGACTATTTCAAATTTGAGTTCTTCAAATATCTTGTCTCTTATCACCTTCGGTGTTGTATCTATTTCTAGACTCTCATGTTCAAATGAAAAATTAATAACAAAATTCTGCTGCATTTCCTCCCAACTGACATTTTCTCTGTGTTGTTCCAACTTTGTGTACCAGTTCTTTGGAATTCCTTTTAGTGTGTGAATGAAATGGTGTGGCCATTCCTTTGGTGGTACTAATCTCCATTGAACCAAGTACCTATCTATGTGTTATTTAGGTTGTCCAATCCCATCATACCTCTCCAAGTATTTGTTCTCCTACTCTGCACAAAATCTAATGTGTAGTAACCTCTTACATTGAAACCGGTTATTGATCTTCTACTTATGTGTTCCCCACCTTTGTGCATGTGTTTCTTTCAAAGATATGTCTAGTATTAATAGTCTCCAATTCTCCAAAACTTATAGCTCAAAGTTTTCTAAAAATTATTCTAAGTTATTATGACCATAGAAAGTAGGAGGTTATCTCACCTTTGAGCCAATCCACCTCAGCGCGCGCGTCATTCTGGCACATCTTATGTTAGATAATTCATGCAATCGCCAGTGCAAGTTCTCCAATATAGTGTCAGAGTCTGAAGCACAAGAACTAATACTCCTCCAAATCAACATTACATCTGCATTTGGGTTGATGTAATCGTCTTCATGTGTGGTAGTTTTATAAAGATGATTTATGTCTTCTATAATAAAAAAATTTGTCGCAGGTTCCACATACCTTCCTCCTTCTAAGGGATCCAATGGTGCAATAAATTTGTATTCTCTTGATTCAAAGATCATATTCCTAGTCTTTAAATTGATAATAGTATGGTTATCAAATGCCCAATCCAATCCCAACAATGTCGGATAGGGTGAAGTGTTATCCACTATGTCAATGACTTCAAAGTCTTCCATAGTGCGCACACCATATAGATCTACTGGTATCCCCTTGAATCTACCAATTGGAACGACTTTGTGCTAATTTGATAGATTCAACTGAATAGGTGAGTACCCCAATGTGGGTTCCCCCATAGCTTCACATGTTTTCTTTGGAATAACATTTACTTTAGACTCTAAGTCTAATAAAATATCCCCCATATTGAAATATCCAATGTTTTCATTCAACCTAAATTCCCTACTTGTTCTTCTCTTCTTACAGACCCAATTCACTATATTTTGTTCTAATTTCAACTCTTCTCTAGAATTGCACTTCTCTAACAGACTTTGTATTACTTTTAAAGAGTTTTTATCATTCTTACACACGACCCAATTTTTTTTCTTAAGTTACTTACTTTCTCTTAAGGCTACTCTCTGCTAGTTTGGTCAAATAAGGGAGGCATGTCATACAATGGTATCTCATATCCTGGATTTTTTCCTGAAGTAGATGACATATTCTCCTTTATAATCTCTTGTCTGGCCTCTTTGAAGGTCTCATCTTTTCACACATCCAACTTCTGTTCAAGTGACCCACTGGTACTGGTCCTGATTATGCTTTGTTGCATCTGCTCGTGTCTTGGCTCCACCTATAATGACTATATTGATATTTTTTCCATCCTCTTCTCTATTTTACACAACAATCCATTTCACATTTTGGTTATTGTGATTCCTCTTCTCTTTTATATTTACCAATTTTTTTTGACAATATTATGTATTGTGGTCTATTGCATGAAAATACATACATGTCACAGGTGGGGGTGGACAATCTCTTGCATAGTGCCTAGGTTTCTGAAAGTTGTGACAAACTATCGGTCCTCTTCCTCCACCAAATCCTCTTCCTCCGCGACCTTTTCCTCTGAAGCCTCCTATGTTTCCTTGATTTTATCTGCATGGTGTATTGTACTGTGGTGGTTGATTATACTACGACTGTGCATTATTGTACTATGGTGGTGCTTGAAACTACTGCGTGTTGTTATACTAAGGTTTCCCTTGAAATTGTTGCATGTTAGTATATTGTGGTTGTGCTGCAAACTATTGTGCATTATTATACTATGGTTGCTACAAAGGTTGTGCTGTCATCGATTCATCCTGCACCCTATATGCATATGATTTTCTCTCCATTATTTCCAAAGTTCTGCAGTCCTTATCTTCATGTCCAACTGACTTGCAAAAATTACAAAATGTACTCTTGGGTACTGTCTAATACTTTTGCATCATGGGACGATGATAGGGATCATGTCCATGTGTTCTACATATCTCACACAAGGGCCCTCCTGTAGATAAAGGATTTGGAATTCCTACTCCAATATATTGTGTAAACGTTGGACACTCATTCTTATGGTGCCCTTTTGTTCTCCATAATGTGCACCAAACATCTTCCCTCTTCTCCTTTCTTTTTTTTTGATTCAACTGAAATGTTAGGTTCTTCAAATATGCTCTCAACTCTTCCGCAACTAGATCTATATGCTTATACTAATTCTCCTCCAATTGCAAAGATGCTTGTAAAGCATCATCCTGACTTTGGAACTTATGTTGTATTAAAGGATACTTCAAGTGTGGAAATAATGAATTAACAAATAAATGTCTATGTTGCATATAAGTAATAGGGTACTTCAACTTACCTTTTAGTATTTTGAACTTCTAATCAACTTCCCAAACTAACTCACCTAGCCTTTGTTTAATCTCTATCATCTGGCTCATAAACTGATCCTCTGATCTTGGTTTCTGAAATTCATTGATTAACGCCTTCTTCACATCTGTGACAGTTGTGGGCGGTCCTTGTGAGTTGTTTACTACGAGGCCCATGTACCAATCCAATGCACAATCTCTGAATGTGATTGCCAACTATAAGACCTTTGTATCTTCATATTTAATCTACTTAGCTGCCAAAATATCCTCACATATAAACAAATGCTTCTCTAGGTCCTTCTACTCTTCTCCTCGGAACTATGGTAACCTAATAGTTGGATCTACTCCTCCCATTGTGAAGTTTGTTGTGCTACCACCTCCATGCGGTGTAGATACTTGACTACTACTTTCTAGACTTATACTTCTTCTTTAATTTCCATTGGACCCACGTCCTATATAAATCCTTCTACCACTAATCACTTGTTGGTTAAATAGTTTTTCTTCTTCATATGTCTTAGTCACACATGGGGTTGTGGGTTCCACACTAATTCAGATCTGGAATGGAGATCCTTCTTCTTCATCAGACCCTTGGCCTTTGGTTTTCCTCTCACATGTGGCGTGCATGATTTCCTCAATCTACCCTGTCACATAGAGATCCTCTACCTCTTCCTCATCACTGTCCAAGCCCTCTCACTTGACTATTGCCCTCTTCTTACTATTGATATTATATTGGTAGGGTCATCCATTACATGTCACTCCCTCTCTGCTCAATATCTCCTTGGTTTGTTCTTCATACTTCATGATTGGGTCCATTGATTTCATCTTCCGGCCTCTCTCTAGAGCTTTCTCCATATCTCATATCTTCCTCAGTGCTTCCCCCAGTTCCCCAATGTGTGAAAAAATATTTAGTTGTCTGAATCCATTGTCATCACTCCTTTTTCATGCAATAAGATATTGATCATCATGTAAAGTGACCTGATGTAACTCCCTCTTGGTCCCTTCGAAAATTCCCACTCTACAACAGTGTATGACTTAGCTGTATCGACTAAAAATTCAGTAATAAACCCTCCATTAATACTGTCTAACTAGAAATCTACTGTGCTCATGAATTTATTGTTAACCCTTTCCAACCGTGAAATGTTCTCAGTAGTCCACTCCACTGGAATACTATGATTGGTTGGATGAGTATCCTTCAACCTCAATATTTAATCTTGCAACAACTCTCGGAAATAACATAAAAATTATTCGTGCAAATCAGTAAACACATACCTCTGTAAATACCGGTGTGGTGTATACCTAGAACTTCTATTATCCCTTTTCACAAACTTGAGATGATTTGTCTCCAACCATCACTACTACATATTGAAAAAATTGCGACGACCACTTGCAACGAAAGTACTCTTTCGTCGTAACATGCAAGAGAAAAAGTTCATCTTTCGTCGCAATCTTGACACCTACAGTTTGAATAAATTATTATGGTCAATGTTCATCTCATGAGCGACGCTTATAGATTGTTCGTTTCTCTTGCGATGAACGTTGACCATAATAGTTTAGTCAAAATTTACCGTTGAAAATGACCTAAAATAAATAGGTGGAAAAAAAATATTTTTAGGTCACTATCATCACAATTGCGATGATAGTGACCTAAAATTGACCTATAAATATTTGACGATTTAAGGATGTTGCGACAATCTTGCTATAACAATGATGGTTCCGAAAGTGTATTTTTGTGAAGAAAAATGTTGCAGAATGTTGTTAGAGGTGGGGGAAAAAGTAAAGCGGGTGAAAAGGGTGATGGTATATGTTATTTCCCTTGTAAAAAATGTTGCCTCAGACGTCCCGTAAGAATTTTAATAGCAACAACTACAAAACATTGTAGGAAATATGGTCACATTGATGGTGGATCGAATGAATATCGTCCCATGGTAATTAGCTATATATTCATTATCGTTTTTATTTTGTCAATTTTATATAAAATTATATATATGTGTATATATTGTTTGAATGTTTGTGATAGTGTACACTAATTTTGCATGATTGTTTGTAATTATAAAGTTAGAGTTTCCCTCTAACTTTCCGCAGAATATTGCACCAAGTATTAGTATAAATGATGTTGTACAAGCTGAGGAACATCATCATGACCAAGCAAATGAGGATCTCGTGGAAGAAGATGATGTGACAAATCAAGTTAATGATCCCATGGAAGAAGATGATGGGACAAATCAAATCATCCAAGATTTGTTTTCGCAGCCAGATGAGGATGGCGAAAATGTTGGTATTTATGATGAACCTCTATTAGAAAAGGCAAATAAACGACTTTATGAAGGATAAAGAGCAAATCTTCTCTCCACTACATTGTTGCTGGTGAACTTAAAGGTTATGAATAATTTGTCGAACACTTGTATGGCACAGATACTAAGGTATGTAATATGTTTCATCTCATACTGTAGATAAATGTTGATTTTTTTATATTTGTTTTTAGTGTTAATTAATGTGTAAAATAAGAATGCATTTTTTACAATTAATATTCTCACATTAACTAGTTGTTTGTTATGTTGTAGATTGTTAGGTGAATTTTTGTTACCATCGTCAAATATTTTACCTCGCACATATTGAGGTTTGCATGCCATTATGAAAGACATTGGAATGGATTATCAAACTATAGATGCATGTCCTAATGACCATATTATATATTATGGACAACATGCTTCGAAAACTGAATGTCTGCAATGTCTTATTAGTAGATGTCGAACCAATCAAGTAACAAAAAGGGTGCCTTGAAAGGTTCTTTGACATATCCCCATAATTCCACGTTTGTAGCGATTGTTCAGGTGTGAAAGCATAGCACAATTTATGGATTACCATGCACGTAACATAAGTGAAGATGGTGTTCTTCGAATGCCTACTGATAGTTCTGCATTTAGGGAAATTGAGGAAAAATGGGCAGATTTCAAAGATGAACCTCGTAATGTTAGGCTTTCATTGGCAACTGACAGTGTTAATCCATTCAAAGAGCTTAGGTCTATTTACTCAGTGTGGCCTATTTTTGTTATTAACAATAACATTCCTCCTTGGATGTCAATAAAGAGGGAGCACATAATGTTGACAATGATTGTTCCAGGTATTTGTTTACATTAATTATTTGAATTTAACATTTTCATTTGTTTCAATTTTTTGCATAATATCTTTTGTTTATTTATTTAATTATATATATTACATGATATCATTCCTTTAGTAATTATGTGTAATTTCAAACAATTAGGTAAGTACCAGGTTAAAGATATGAATATATATATTGAGCCTCTTATCGACAAGCTACTAAAGTTATGGGCTGGAATCACAATGTACGACATATGTAAACCAATCGGGGAGAAGAAATTTAAATTTCGTGGAATACTTTTATGGACAATTCATGATGCCCCTGGACTAACACATTTTTGTGGTATGTATAAGAATTCTGATATTGCTCTTTCATACTATACAATATTTTAATGTTATCATGGTGTATGTTTACTTTTTAAAAAATCTCATCGTATAATTGACATTAATCCATTTGTTGTAGGTCTTCGAACAAAGGGTAAATTTGCATGTCTAGTTTGTGGCCCTACGATGAAGTATCATCATTCAAATTTTTTAGGAAAGATGGTGTTTGATGAGTATAGGCACCTTCTTCCTAAGAACCATAGGTATCGTACTACTGAAAAACATCTTTTCAATGGGAAAGAAGAGACTGGTTTAAAACCACGAAGAATGACACTTCACCTATGGAGGTTGGAATATAATAGAAATCATCAAGGTACTCAATTTCATAATGTATCGTAGATCGTGTAATGTTTTGAATGTTTATTTTAATCATTTAATTTATTTTACCGTATTTGATAATTATTTTTGTGATTTCTTTTATGCTTCATGAATGCCGCAATCATCATGAAGGTATTAATAATGGGCTTCCACGAGGAATGAAATCTTATCCTGCTCAATTCATGAGGTTTCCCTACTATGAGGAGATAAAAATAGCTCATTTGTTTTATACAATTCATATCGCGAAGAATGTGACTGAAACGTTATGGCGAATCATAGATGGTAGGGGGGACAAAGACAAAATTGTCAAAATTTGTACTGGCATTCAGGAAGCCAATTATGCAATGCGAAGTGTGATCTAATATTCAAATAGATCAGATGGAATACTAGACCGAAATAACCTTCCATGGTTATTAACAGAGCAACAAAGAAATGATGTAAAAGAGGTCATTCAAAGAATTAAATTTCTTGCAGGTTTTTCTTCAAACATAAAAAATATCTTAACAAAGAAAGGCTAATTTGGTGGGGTAAAAACACATGATTGGCATACCTTCATTAAGGTAATAATTTTGGTATACATATTTATATATATTGGCCTTATAGATATTTTATTTTTTTTATTTTTGCTTGTCTACTTTGGTCGAAACAAATAACGATTCATTTTGTTGTTACAGTATGTTCTACCACTATCTCTCCCAAACGACTTTGACAACAATGTCAAACAAGTTATATATGATCTTGGAAAATGCATGAGGTAAGACTTAGTTTTGATTTATATGAAAAATGTTATTTCAAATTATTGTTGTACTTAATGACACATGTTTTACTTGTAATGTAATGTAATATATTATATTATGTTATGTTGAAACATGTTATTTTCTTGTATCAGAATCTCATGTAGATGGTTGTCATTAAAAGAAATCCATGAAGATGATATAAAGTATTGGAAGAGAGAAATTCCTCGTCTAATGTGTGAAATGAAAAAGTATATACCTCCTACATTTTCCAATGCACAAGAACACTACCTCATACACCAAGTTGAGGAGATTGAAATTTGTGGACCTGTTCACACAAGGTCAATGTGGATGGTGGAGAGGCACTTGAAATCATTGAAGGCGTTGGTTAGAGAAAGAGCACGTCCCGAGGGTTATATGGTGGAGGGATATATGGTATATCAATCCATGGTGTATATTAGTCAGTATCTTCCTAAATTAGCATTGCCAACTATGCATGCAGTGGATCGCATTTGGGATGCGAACTCCATCAAAAAAATTGAAGATTAGGAGCATCTGTTGGGGAAAGGTAGAATGAAAAAAATGAGAGGTAATATATTAATAATTGTGAAAATTTGTATTAATAATACATATAAAGTTTCATTTTTGTGTATATGATCATACTCATTAGTATATTAATATGATTTATTTCATAAATTATAAATATTTATAATTACCTTCATATTGTATGTTATAACTAATATTCAATATTGGTGAATTATGTTTTTTTGATTCAGTTTCTCTAGAGTGGGATGCACTGCATTTATACATTGCAAACAATCTTGACTGGATGAATGTATGGATTGAAAGATGTAAACAACATAATGGAGGTAGGTTATCATGGCAACG
>ML778779.1:119147-143219 GCA_009831015.1 Picea engelmannii | reverse complement strand
TAATTTGACAATGTTAATGCATGATTAATCAATGAGATATGAGAGGGATTTATGACTAATTATAAGAGATTAATTACATAAATATATAATCTCTATAAGGGTATAAAGTATTATAGGGAAGGGTTAGACACTTGATTAAAGAGGTCGATTAAAGTAATTGGTGAGTGCACCACAGTTCTAGCATAGCTAGCAAGATAAGAGAGACAACATGATACATATACAAAGATACCAAGATTATATGCTTTAACCTTGACCTAAGCCACTTACCTTATGGGAGTAATATCTCTTTACAGACAAGTATAAAGAAACTCATGCCTAACCTTACATTGGCAAGTATAAAATTGAGTACAACCTAGAATGCCCTAACTCTTATCTAATAAACATTCGGTTTGAATGTAGATTCAGTAATTAAAGTGTTTGGAACTCGAGGAAATCGATGTGGGGGGGAAGCATTGCAAGGACCACTGATTCGAGTGGTGTTATCGCCATCGCCCAAACTAACTCTCATATTGCACTCCTTAAAGGCCATTAATGAGACACTAAAGGGACGTCAATCAGTAGACTTGGAAGTGGATCCCCTACCATCTAGGGTGGGTAACCTTGAAGGGTCGAGGGACTCAGAGAGAGGACCTCCACTCGGGGACATCACCAGAGAACTACAAAAATTCAAACTCCCGGAGTTTGTCGTGGGTCACATAAGTGAGCGTGTAGAGGCATGGTTGGAAGGAATGAGGAGATGTTTTGACTCAAGAGACTATTTTTTAAGCCCAAGATAAAGCCCCATGTTATGTATAAAACCCCTTATTAAGCCCTAGATATTGAATTATTACATTTCTAGTAGGTCGGCTATAACCCTTTGTTGCACCCTTTCATCATAATTGTACCCCTTTATCTCCTATATATATCAAGGAGATATAGTATTAAGATCATCTTATCTCATATCTTATTATATGAGATAAGGATCATCTTATCTCATATCTTATTATATGAGATAAGAATCATCTTATCTAATATTTTGAAGTGGACATATTATAAAATAGGGTTTCCCCCTCGAAGTTTATTGTAATTATTGATTTTTAATCATTGTTAAGGAGTTGGATCATAACATTTGGTATCAGAGATCATTAATCCTAGGATGTTTCTTCTCTAAGAAAGTCATCTTAGCATTTTTTCTATAACTTTTTTTTGGGACGATTCAGACTGTGAAACTTGGAGGTTATTTAGAGGAAATATCAAGGTATCTATGGTAAATATTCCATATTACAGGTCATCATACATTCAGAGATACACCTTGTGGAAGATAGGGTATCTGACTAGTCCTATTAACTAGTCTAAAACATGTGTTCTGGGTAAAATAGTCAAATATTCTTCATAGAGGATCCAAATTCAGTGAGGTTGGTTTCATTGGAAAGAGAATAGTCTCTAGTATTTATTTTACAATTTTCATATTTGGATATCAAATGTTTTTCGCAGGGAATGTTGTACATGTTCTCTCTCCTGGAAAGGATAAAACTCAATAAGTTGTGGGGAAGTTACCCTAACTTCCACTTGGCACATCCAATTTTGATCAAAACTATGGCATTGAAGAGAAGACATTTCATAGTACTGCAGGTCGAAGGTTTAGACTCAAAGGGGATGAAATTTGAGAAATACATCAGAAGAAGGTCAACCAAGAGGACATATTCCAAATTAAGGGCTAAAAGGGTACATAACTTACAATTGCCATAACTTTTTATTGGAATATCTATTTTTTGTGATTCAAAATTTGTAATAAAGAGGGGAAAGAGTAGAATTATTATTTTCTTGCATGGATCCAAAGGATCCTTCAAAATTTACTTCACCAAGTAAACCTAAAGAAATTTCAATCATGACTCAAGATGAAATCGACGAGATTTATCATGCGATGGAAAAGAGGGTCACTGAAATGGAAGCCAACATGGATAAGAAGATGAATGAGAATAATAATGAGATAAAACAAAATATGGAAGAAATGGAAAATAATATGGAAGAAAATAATAATGAAATGAAAAAGATGATGGATGAAAATAAGGAAGGAATACAAAAATCTATGAAGGAATTGCAAAATTCCATGTCTTCTTTGATCATTCAGACTCTAGATGAAAAAATCCCTAAAGAAAATATCAAAATTCCAAAAACCCATGAAAATAAAGGTAGTAGTCGTGTTGAACAACCTACCGACAATAAGCAATTCTTAAGTGGATTTAACTCTAATAGTGGAGTTAATTATGGTGGGGGTCCTAAATTCAACCTTCCCAAGATTGAATTAAAGCAGTTTGATGGAACAAAGGTCTTTACCTGGGTAAGCCAAATAAAGAAATGTTTTGAACTACATAATATTATGGATGATAAGAAACAGATTCACATAGAAACTTTGAAATTTGAGATAAAACCATATCAATGGTACCAATGGATAGTAAAAATGCAGTCCCGTTTTTATCATTGTACTTGGGGTTTATTTACAAGGAACTTGGAATCATAATATGGGTAAGTTTGGAAACATGACTACTTCAGTCAATTGAAAAGAATCAAACACTTAGGGGATATTGAAGATCATAATTTGGAATTTCAGGTATGGGCCACAAGAGTGGATGACATAAGTGATGAACAATTGTTGCAAGCTTACATGGGTGGATTAAAAGTGGACATTAAAAATGATATTTTCTTAAGACACACTAAAAATGTTATGAAAGTTATGCAATATCCTCTCCATATTCAAGCCAAGAATATGGATACACACAATTATACCATTATTGCACACACAAGGAGAAGAGATCATTTTGGGGTTCATAAGACAAGTGTCACTCAAGCGACAGGGTTAACACCTCAAAAAATGGATGAAGGAAGAGAAAAAGGATTGTGTTTCAATTGTGACAACAAGTATAGTGAGGGGAATAAATGCAGTGAGAATAAATTATTCTACATAGACTATGAAGAGTAAGAATATTAGGAATTGGAACCACCAGAAGATCCAGATATAGAAGAGACTACTCTAACAATATATTTTCATGCATTGGTTGGCATCGATACTCCACAAACCCTCAAGATACAAGGATACATAAAAAAGAATAAGGTAACTATATTTTTTTATTCTGGTAGTACCCATACTTTCATTAATTAGAAGGTAGAAAAATATCTCAATTTCTTTGTATATCTTGCACCAGAGTTTCAAGTAATGATCGCAGATGGAGGTACTGTAAATTGTTTAGGGAAATTCCATAGTATTAAGCTCAACATGGGGAATTATTTTGTGGATAGTCCCATTATTTCCATCCAAATGGGAGGTATTGATGTTGTATTAGGGGTCCAATGATTACAATCATTGGGAATAGTGACATTTAATTTTCAAGATATTTTCATGAAATTTTCCTCAGATGGAAAGGAAATTGAGCTTATAGGTATCCAAGGGAAACCCTCTAAAGTGATAAGCTCTAATAGCATGGAAAAATTACTCAAAAAGGGATAGCATGGTATAATTTCACAATTGTGCTCACTTGATGTTCAAACATATATATCCCATGCTCCATCAGATTTCCAAATAATTATCAACAATCATTCCAATGTATTTGGTGAAATGCCTAAGAGTGTTCCACCTCATCGATATCATTACCATGCTATTCGTTTGCTACCAGGAAGTGTACCACCTAACATTATGCCTTACAGGTATCCATATGCACAGAAGAGTGAGATTGAGCGCATGATACAAGAAATGTTAGAGGCTAGCATCATTCAACATAGGCAAAGTTAATTCTCTTCACCAGTGGTGTTGGTTACAAAGAAAATATGGTTCATGGTGTATGTGTCCATATTATAGAAAACTAAACAAAATGACCATGAAAGATAACTTTCCTATCACTATTGTTGATGAATTATTAGATCAATTGCATGGAGCAAAATTCTTTACTAATTTGGATCTTTGTTCGAGATATCATCAAATTAAAATGAGGCAAGACATTCCTAAAACAAATTTTAGAACACATGATGGTCATTATGAGTTTTTGGTTATGCCATTTTGTCTTACTAATGAACCTTGAATATTTCAAATCTTGATGAATTCTATTTTTAATCCCTTCCTTATAAAATTTGTGTTAGTATTTTTTGATGACATACTAATATACAACAAATATTGGGAAGAGCATGTACAACATGTTTATATAGTATTACAACTATTGGAAGACAAACAACTTTATGCAAATCCTTCCAAGTGTGCCTTTGGGGTTCAAGAAGTGGAATATTTGGGTTATATTATATTGTATCTCATGAAGATGTAAAATTGGAACCTAACAAAATTAAAGCTATGAGGGAATGACCAATTCCACAAACCTTGAATAAACTTAGAGGATTCTTAGGATCGATAGGATATTATCGCAAGTTTGTCAAGAAATATAGTGAAATAGCAACACACATAATAGCATTATTAAATACAAAATCATTTTCTTGGACCGAAGAAGCAACAAAGATTTTGAAAAACTTAAGGAGGCTATGTGCACAACTCCCGTCTTGGCCACACCTAAATTTACAAAAATATTTATCGTTGAGTGTGATGCCTTAGGCCATGGAATTAGTGCAGTTTTAATGCAAGAAGGAAGGCCCCCTTGACTTTGAAAGTATAAAACTTAAACGAAAAAACTTATTCAAACCCATTTATGAAAAATAAATGTTGGCCATACTACATGGAGTTCAGAAATGGTTCCCTTACCTAATAGGAAGACACTTCAAAGTAAAAATAGATCATGATAGTTTGAAGTACTTATTGGAGAAGTGAATGTATTCAAAAGAGAAACAAAAATGGGTTAAACAAATGTCGGGTTACGAATTTGAAATTATATACAAAAAAGGAAAAAATAATGTTGTGGCAGATTCCCTTTCCAGGAAAGAAGAAGAAACAAAAGGCTTACTATGTATTATTTCTATTCCGCAATTTGATTGGGTGGAAGAAGAAAGGATAGAATGGAAGCAAGATAAAAAGGTATGCAATATCATTCAAGAAATGCATGAGGACCCTAGTTCAGTAGATAATTTTGTATGGAAGAATGATTTGCTATGGTATCATGATTGCCTATATTTATGTAAGAACTCCCAACTCAAACAAAAGGTCCTTATGGAATTGCACACTTCTCCTATAGGGGGACATTTAGGATTCTTGAAAACATACCACAAGATCAAGAAGGATGTTTTCTAGGAAGGTCTTAAAAATGATGTTCAAACTTTTGTGTTTGAATGTTTGGTCTTCCAACATAATAAGTGAGAGACAATCAATACTCCGGGTCTCCTACAACCATTAGCTATACCAAGAAAACATTGGTAAGAAGTTTGAATGGATTTTATTACAGGTTTACCCAAATCCGATGGAAATATTGTCATCATGATAGTAGTGGATCGACTAACAAAGTATGCCCATTTTCTCTCTCTTTATCATGCTTTTAAAGAAAGTACATTAGACATGAAATTCATGGAAAGAATTCAAAATATACATCGAGTCCCCAAGATTATTGTAAGTGATAGAGATCCAATTTTCACAGGAAATTTTTGGACTGAATTATTTTCTTGTTTTGGTACTCAATTGTCTCATAGCTCATCTTACCACACTCAATCCAGTGGGAAAAATGAGATTGTGAATAAATATATAGAAGGATATCTTTGTTACTTTTCATGCAATAAATAAACACAATGGGTCAAGTGGTTTCCCTTGGCAGAATTGTGATACAACACATCCTTCCATACATAAAACAAATGTCCCCATTTCTGGCACTTTGTGGATATCATCCTCCATCCATCACATCACCCTTGAAAGGGAATACAAAGGTTCAAGCAATGGAGGACCACATAGGGAACCAACAAGAGGTCCTCAAACTATTGAAGGACAACTTGCTTATGACACAAAATAGGATCAAACAACAAGCATATCAACATCACAGTGAAAGGGAATTTCAAGTGGGGGATTAGGTATTTCTAAGGATACAACCATACAAAAAAATATACCTCAAGGAAAAAAAAAAGAAAAAAAAATTATCACCCAAATATTATATCCCCTATAAGGTTTTCCAAAGGATTGGAAGTATGGCTTACAAATTGGAGTTGCCTCCATATTCACGTGTTTATCCAGTCTTCCATGTGTCTTTCTTAAAGAAGGTCATCGACAACAAGATTCTAGTCCAAATTGTTTTACCATAGATCAATGAAGAAGGAAAAATCATACTAGATCTAGAAACAATCCTTGAAACAATAATTAAGTAGCTCAAAAATTGAGCAATTACAAAGTACCTCGTCAAATGGGAGAACCTACTAGTGGAAGAGGCAACATGGGAAGATGAGTTATTCGTGCATAAGAACTCATGGTTAGTCAAGTGTTGAGGAAAAAACTTGTTTGAAGGGGAGGGGAATGTTAAGCCTCAGAAAAAACCCCATGTCATGTATAAAACCCCTTATTAAGCCCTAGATATTGAATTATTTCATTTCTAGTAGGTTTGCTAGAACCCTTCATTGCACCCTTTCATCATAATTATACACCTTTGTCTCCTATATATGAGAAATATACCCCTTTGTCTCCTATCAATGATATATAGTATTAGGATCATCTTATCTCATATATTATTTTATTCTGAAGTGGACATATTGTAAACAGAGGTTCCCCCCTCGAAGTGAATTGTAATTATTGATTTTTATCATTGTTAAGCCGTTGGATAATAATACTATGCTTCCACATAAAATGTGAAGATAACGATATTTCAACTGAGAGACAATGTCTTGAACTGGTGGGGTAATATGGAGAGACAGTTTCACCTTACTCTAGACACCATCCCTTGGTAGATTTTTGAGGAAATCTTCTATAGAAAATATTTTTCATCTTATTATGAAGAACAACAGGTAGGAGCATTTCATGCTCTAATTCAGGGAAATGAAATTATGGAAGAGTACGAAATCAGGTTCATGGAGTTAGTAAAGTATGTATCATACATGGATATCGATCAATGACAAGAAAAATGTTTTTTGTATGGGTTAAACCCTAATATAAGGGCCATGCTACAAATGTGGAAACCATCGTCAATGACAGAAGCAGTTGAAAGTGATATTTATGCACAAGAGCATATGAGTTTAAACAAATGTATGAGATTATCTCTTCCACAAAAACCTGTATTTGTGGGGAAGGAGCTTAATACCTTCTCCAAGGAAGGAATCTCTAGGCCACCTCATCATGACAATAGAGTTGCACCTAAAGCGGTTTCAAGAGGTATTTCAAAGGTAATGAGTGCAACATCCAACTCATCACCAACAACACAGGAAATTCCACAACCTTCTCAGGGAGAAGTTAGTAGGGTTAGGGGTTCTCGGGGAAGGAACTCATTTTAGAGGTATTCATAGAGAAGTGTGTAGGTTCCACCTCACATTACTTGTTGGGGGCGTGGATGACCTCATTACCAGCATGACTTCCCAAATTCAAAAGTAGGATTTGTGCATAGAGAAGGAAAGGCTCTGATGGGAAGGGAAAGTATCCACCAGATTTATGCAATGGTTAATAAACTCCAGGTATAACATCAATCCATTGTGGTGGATTCGTCGGGTACACTAAATCGTGTCAATGTTAAAATTTTATTTGACTCTGGTGCTACAGATAGTTTCATTTCACCTTGTGCATTAAAAAAGTGTGGTTTGGCATCCTATGAGCACGATGAATTTAAACAAGTCGATATGGCTTTGGGGGGGAAAACAAGTAGTAGGACCTAGCATTAATAATTATATAGTAAACCTGGGAATGTGCACTACTAGGTTGAAGGTGTACGTCACTTCCCTAGGGATGTATGACCTAATAATTGGGATGGACTAGTTATAATCTCATCCAACATTAATAGATTGTTTTGCGAAGAGGGTGATTTTCATAGATGATGAAGGAAGGTTAGTAGAGATCTATGGTATATGGAGGGAGATATCACCACACTTTATATTGAAAATGAAGGTTAAATGTTGCATGAGTCAAGGTTGTCAATTATATGTAGTGGAATAAATCAATGAAGGAAAGGGCCCCTTTATAGATCAGTACTCAATTTTGTTGGAATATAAGGATGTTTTTCTGAAAGAGTTACCAGGATTTCCTCCTAAGAGGGAGATTGATTTTACAATCAATATAAAACTTGGTGTGGAGACAATTTCCAAGACACCATATAGAGTGACGGCTCCATAACTTTGTGAGTTGCATATGTAGTTGAAGGAACTACTTGACTTAGGGATGATAAGGCCCAGTGTTTCAACTTGGGGTGCACTAGTAATATCTGTCAACAAGAAGGATGGTTCCTTTCAATTTTGTATATATTATAGGGACTTGAACCATGCTACGATGAAGAATAGGTACCCAATACCATAGATAGATTATCTCTTTAATCATATGAATGGGGCAACAATTTTCTCAAAGATTTATCTACGATAAGGGTATCACCAGTTAAGGATTAAGGAAGGTGATATTCCTAAAAATTCCTTTCGAACTCAGTTTGGACATTAGAAGTTCATTGTAGTGTCTTTTGGTTTGACCAATGCACCAATTGTATTCATGAGCCTTATGAATGTTGTATTCCAAAAGTACTTATACCAATGTTTTTAGGTATTTCTTGATGATATCCACATATATTTCAAGAATGAAACAAAACATGAGGAACACTTGTGAGTGGTGTTGTCATGCCTTTGAGAGAACAAGTTGTATCGAAGGTTGTCAACGTTCTCTCTCTTCAAGAAGGAGATTCACTATCTGGTTCATATCATTTTGGGAGAAGGAATTTCTATGAACCTAGAAACGGTGAAGGCCATAATGGATTGGCTAGTGCCAAGGAATTCTCATGAGGTGAGAAGATTTATGGGGCTAGCTGGTTATTATCTAAGGTTTGTGGAAGGATTCTCGAATATTGAAAATCCCATCAACACCTTGCATCACAAGGGAGTCATGTATGAGTGGATAGATGAATGCATCATTGCATTCATAGATATTAAGAGGTTACTAACTAGTGCACCAAATCTACGACTGTCGGATGTGCACAAATACTTCACATTCTGCACGAATGCATCAAAGCAAGGATTGGGGTCTGTCTTAATGTGAGATGGGGGAGTGATAACGTATGCATCAAGAAATTTGAAGAAACATGAGGAGATTTATGCTACTCGTGATTTAGAGTTGGAAACTATAATGCTATATCTAAAGCTTTGGAGGAATTATCTAGTGGGGTGAAGCTTTGAGCTCAAAACAGACCATGAAATATTAAATCATCTCTTCACTCAAATGGATATCAATGCTAGACAAAGGCGATGGAGTGAGTTTATGAGTGAGTACGATTTTGGAATTTCATACACCAAGGGAAAGGAGAATGTGGTTGTGGATTCCCTGAGCAGAAGGTCACATATATTCTCCTTGGTTCCATTAAATATTAATTTGAGGGAGTGAGTCTTTGGGAAACTTCTTGAATATTGTTGGTATTTAAAGGTTACTTCAACCCTCCAAAGTGACAAACAGTTAGAGTCGAATTTTGAAGGATATAGCCTTGAAGCAGAAGGATTGTTGAGATATCAGGGAAGGATGTACATCCTCGAGGCTGGGGATATTCAAAGCATCATACTCAATGACTCCCATAGAGCACATTACTATGCACATCTAGGTGTAAAGGAAATGTATGTAGAAGTGAAGAATCTTTTCTTTTGGGCAGGCATGAAGTGTGATGTAGTCCATTTAATCACTAAGTGTCTTGAGTTTCATCAAGTAAAGGTTTATCACCATCACCTAGCAAGTCTCCTACAGCCACATGATGTTCCTATGTCCAAGTGGGAAGTCATTTCTATGGATTTTTTTATGGCATTGCCACTCACATTGCAGAAGAAAAATTCCATTCTTGTTATAGTTGATAATTTGACCAAGAGCGCACCCTTTATTCTAGCTAGAGAAACTTATGATGTCACTTATCTGGCACACATTTTTATAAGTGAAGGCATTCGTCTTCATGGGTTAACCAAGAAGATCATTTTAGATAGGGACTCTTTATTCACATCGATGTTTTGGACAAATTTGTAGTCAACAATGGGGACTCAGTTGAACTTAAGCACGACATAACATCATGAAATAAATGGTCAAACTAAAAGAGTAAGTCAGGTTATGGAATACATGCTTAGAATATATGTTACAGATAATAAAACCCATTGGGAGAACTAAATTTCGCACATGGGATAATTTTCCATGGTTTTTCCTAAAAAAATATTCGTTATTCTAAAAATGATTCGCCCAAATTTTATAGGATAAAATTATTTTAACTTAAAAATAGCCAAAACTTTAAACAAACTATACAAAATCCTTAGAAATTTGAATATTTTTACAAAAATATCACCAAACATTTATAGTTGGTATATTAAGGATTAGTAAGATTCACTAAGGTTTCTACATTTTAAAATAAATTTACATCCTTAAAATCATCCCTGGAAGTACTTAACTTTGGTAGAGTACTGCTACATTAACAGTTTTCACAACTCAATCAGAATGACACCTTATCAAGCCCTGTATTGAAGGCCATGTAGGACATCGTTGAGTTGGGAAAGGTTAGAATACCAAGTGACAGTAGCTCCAAAATTGATTCAAGAGATGGAGGAGCAGGTGATTCAGATTAGATAACCATTAAAGGAGGCGCGAGATAGACAAACAAGTTATGATGATGCACCTAGAAATCAAAAAAGTTATAAAGTGGAAGATTAGGTTTTCATTGATATTAGGCCTAATAAGAGTACCATTTGATTTGGGAAAGGGATAAATTTGTCGCCTCGATTTATAGGACCATTTAAAATCCAAGATATAATTGAACTCATTTCCTATCGCCTTGTACTTCCATCCCACTTGCATAAAAATCATGATGTTTTTCATGCATCTTTTCTACAACATTATGTTGTTGATGGTTCTCACAAACTAAACTGGAACGAATCCCAGGTCTTGGATGCAGGAAACAACATGGTCGAATTGTTACGCATATTGGACCATAGGGTCCGAAAACTAAGGAATAGTTTGGTAGACCAAGTTAAGGTCGAGTGGGACAAGTATATCCTAGGATCTTCTACTTGGGAGGATGCAAATACTTTACGACGATATCATCCCTCACCTTTTTGACCACCTCAGGACTATGTTTCCCAAAGGATGGGTGTATGCATTGACCCATTTTGACTTAGACAACTAGAATTACTTATGGCCTAGTCGTATCTTTATTTTATTATTAGTTGTGGAACATTATTAACTTGAAACATTAAATTTTGAACATATGGACCTATGTGAATGTAAACACTATAATTTTTTATCGTTATGTGATTTAAGATGGATATTATGCTACCTATTTCTATCTTGAAAATTTTGAAATTTAAGGATGTTGGTACATGGATATCGAGTTAATGATATGGTTAAAAGCATTTACATGTTAATAGTGTATGGATATGTGTGATTTTGTGTTATAAACTAATCTGTAGATTAGCGGGTTATGAAATAGCCAAAGAATGATGACCATAAATGGTTGATGTCGTGAACACCGACCGAAAAAAAATATGGTATGAATCATTCTATGTTAAATTGTGTTGATCTAAATACATTTCTATGACATGTGGGAAAGTGCAGGCTTTTCAGGTAGTGTGACTGCCTGAAACTTAATATATGATGACAAAATCCCAACAACATCGTTCCACTGTATAGTCCATGATGGGGTGTTGACCCTAGTTCTATCAGGAGGGGTGGAGGCATTTCCCACTGTGTATCCCTCAAAACGTGAAATCATTGGAGGACAATGTTAGATCAAGCTCCCCTAGACATGTGACAATGACTGTCAGTTGCATGTTGGGGAAGCGTGGTCAAGGTAGTTGACACTTTCGCTTACATGTTCTATCTAGAGTTAGGTAAATATAGTTGACACTCCAGGCTAGTCCAAAAGAGGAAGGATAGGGATGGAAGATGGAAGTAGGTTAGGGAGGCATGATGATTAGAAGTAGTTGATGTTATATTTTCTTAAATTTTTAGTAGTACTATATTTACCAGAGTACTTTGATATTCTTTTAACATTCAACAACCATATACTAAAAATATAAGAAGGATCTAGAAGTCTATAGAAAAGCACAAGAAAAGAAAAATATTTATCCTAGGAAAACCCCAAACTTGAGTAAAAACCCAACCAACTTTGCTTAGAGAGAATATTTCTGATAACAAAATACAACCATGAACAAGATCTATTCATAAGAGAAAAACCAACAATGAAGAAAACCTAGTAACAAGTACGTATATCTTCTTCTTATCAAACCATAGTGAGGGTAGACAACTAAGCAGAACCATGGAATATTATGTGTAGCAACACTAGCGAGAGTGTTATATTAATCAGCCTCTTCCAACGAACTTTCTAATATAGAAACCCTCTCAAACCACCACCAAAAGTTTAGCCAAGCCAGGTTGCCCAAGTGTTGAGCTAGAGAAATACTTTGACCTCGAATCCATGGTTGTGTCGTATGGGCCACTGACCATGGAACCGAGTTAGTTCCCTTTTCATTCCAACAATGTTGAGAATTCCTTCTCCTTTATTTTGAAGGGATGGCGTGGAGTGCAGAACAACACCGATGCAGACCTGGAATCGCTGAGAGCTAGAGCCAATTCCCTAACGATTTCCTTCGATAGAGAGTGGGAGAATCTGCTCAACACGGGAAGAAACAAGATGAGAATCAATGGTATTGGAAGGGAATCCTCATCCATACAGAATTTGAATATTTTCAAGAAACTGAGGCCCAAGCTTATGTATCTTCGCTGCATTTTGTCGACGACGAAGCTTGCCGAGAAACATTATGATGGGATTCTAAACTGATGGGTTGCTTCTTCATCAAGAATACCTTATGAAATTTGAAGGTTCTGGATGACAAGAGGTTTTACCTACAAAATGAAGGGCCATGACTCCAAGCATCCAACCATGGAGCCAGGGTCATACCCTCAAACTTTTGGCACACAATTGCAGAGGAAGAGACAGTTGAGGTAGAGTGAAATGAGAAGTGTGAGCGAGGGGGGGAGGGTTTGAGGGAAGTTTTTTTTTTATTATTTTAGGTGTGAGGGAGACGGAGGCACTTAGGTCTTATGTGAGATCCCACGATTCCTACCCTTATTTGATTTTTTATTTTTTATTTTTTAATTTTTTTTATATTTATATTATTTATTTATTTATGATTATTATTTTTTTAATTATATATATATATATATATATATATATATATATATATATATATATATATATATATATATGATAAAATATGGTTACAATTAAAATGTAATTATATCTAATGTAAAAAATAGGGAAATATAATAAAATAAGTTATATGTTTATATAATTTAAATATTATATAGGGTTATATATAAGGGGTTTGTATAATATAACATATACATTATTTCTCAAAATATTTATTTTAAAGTTTAAATATATAATATATTATTAGATAACTAACATATTAAATAAATATTTTCATTAATTAGAATAATGGTAGTTAATGAAATAATTAGATTCACATTGTAATTTGACAATGTTAATGCATGATTAATCAATTAAATATGAGAGGGATTTATGACTAATTATAAGAGATTAATTACATAAATATATAAGCTCTATAAGGGTATAAATTATTATAGGGAAGAGTTATACACTTGATTAAAGAGGTCGATTAAAGTAATTGGTGAGTGAACCATAGTTGTAGCGTAGCTAGCAAGGTAAGAGAGACAACATGATACATATACAAAGATACCAAGATTATATGCTTTAACCTTGACCTAAGCCACTTACCTTATGGGAGTAATATCTCTTTACATACAAGTATAAAGAAACTCATGCCTAACCTTTCATTTGCAAGTATAAAATTGAGTACAACCTAGAATTCCCTAACTCTTCTCTAATAAACATTTGGTTTGAATGTAGGTTCAATATTTAGAGTGGTTGGAACTCAAGGAAATCGAGGTGGGTGGGCATCATCACAAGGACCATCGATGTCAGTGGTGTTATTTCCATCGCCCAAACTACCTCTCATATTGCGCTCTTTAGAGGTTATTAATGAGACACTAAAGGGATGCCAGTCAATAGACGTGGAAGTGGATACCCCACCATCCAGGGTGGGTAACATTGAAGGGTCGAGGGACTCGGAGAGAGGACCTCCATTGGGGGACATCACCAGAGAACTACAAAAAATCAAACTCCCATATTTTGTCGTGGGTCGCACAAGTGAGCGTGTAGAGGCATGGTTGGAAGGAATGATGAGATGTTTTTCCTCAAGAGACTATGTTTTAAGCCCTAGATAAAGCCCCATGTTATGTATAAAACCCCTTATTAATCCCTAGATATTCAATTATTACATTTATAGTAGGTTAGCTATAGCTCTTTGTTGCACCCTTTCATCATATTTCTACCCCTTTGTCTCTTATATATATCAAGGAGATCTAGTATTAGGATCATCTTATCTCATATCTTATTATATGAGATAAGGATCATCTTATCTCATGTTTTGAAGTGTAAATATTATAAAAGGGGGTTTCCCCCTCAAAGTGTATGGTAATTATTGATTTTTTATCATTGTTAAGGAGTTGGATCATAACATTTGGTATCAGAGATCATTAATCCTAGGATTTTTCTTCTCTAAGAAAGTCATCTTAGCATTTTTTCTGGAACTTTTTCATGGGACGACTCGGACTGTGAAAGTTGGAGGTTATTTAGAGGACATATCAAGGTATTTGTGGTAAATATTTCATATTATAGATCTTCATACATTCAGAGATACACCATGTGGAAGATAGGGTATCTGACTGGTCCTATTAACTAGTCTAAAACATGTGTTATGGGTAAAATAGTCAAATATTCTTCAGAGAGGATCCAAATTTAGTGAGACTGGTTTCATTGGAAAGAGAACATTCTGTAGTATTTATTTTATAATTTTCATATTTGGATATCAAACATTTTTTGCAAGGAACGGTGTACATGTCCTCTCTCCTGGAAAGGATAAAACTCAATAAGTTGTGGGGAAGTTACCCTAACTTCCACTTGGCACATCCAATTTTGATCAGAACTGTGGCATGGAAGATAAGACATTTCATAGTACTACAGGTCAAAGGTTTAGACTCAAAGGGGACAAAGTTTCAGAAATACATCAAAAGGAAGGTCAGCCAGGAGGGCATACTCCAAATTAAGGGATAAAAGGGTACATAACTTACAATTGCCATAACTTTTTAATGGAATATCTATTTTTTGTGATTCAAAATTTATAATAAAGAGAGGAAAGAGAAGAATTATTATTTTCTTACATGGCTCCAAAGGATCCTCCAAAATTTACTTCACCAACTAAACCTACAGAAAGTTCAACCATGACTTAAGATGAAATTGACGAGATTTATCATGAGATGGAAAAGAGGATCATTGAAATGGAAAACAAGATGGATAAGAAGATGAATGAGAATAATAATGACATAAAAATAAATATGGAAGAAATGGAAAATAATATGGAAGAAAATAATAATGACATGAAAAAGAAGATGGATGAAAATAAGGAAGGAATACAAAAATCTATGAAGGAATTGCAAAATTCCATGTCTTCTTTGATCATTCAGAATCTAGATGAAAAAATCCCTAAAGAAGATATCAAAATTCTAGGAACCCATGAAAATAAAGGTAGTAGTCATGTTGAACAACCTACTGAAAATAAGAAATTATTAAGTGGATTTAACTCTAATAGTGGAGTTAATTATGGTGGGGGTCCTAAATTCAACCTTCCCAAGATTGAATTAAAGCAGTTTGATGGAACAAAGGTCTTTACCTAAGTAAACCAAATAAAGAAATATTTTGAACTACAGAATATTAAGGATGGTGCCAATGGATAGTAAAAATTCAACCCCCTTTTTATCATTATACTTGGGGTTTATTTACAAGGAAATTAGAATCACAATATGGGAAATTTTGGGAACATGACTACTTCAGTCAATTGAAAAGAATCAAACACTAGAGGATATTGAAGATTATAATTCATAATTTTAGGTATTGGCCACAAGGGTGGATGACATAAGTGATGAAAAATGTTTGAAAGTTTACATGGGTGGATTAAAAGAGGACATTAAACATGAGATTTTCTTAAGACACACTAAAAATGTTATGGAAGTTATGAAATATGCTCATCATATTCAAGCCAAGAATAACGATACACACAATTCTACCATTGTTTCACACAGAAGGAGAAGAGATCATTTTGGGGTTCATAAGACAAGTGCCCCTCAACCAACAAGGTTAACACCTCAACAAATGGATGAAAGAAGAGAAAAAGGATTATGTTTCAATTTTGACAACAAGTATAGTGAGGGGAATAAATGCAGTGAGAAGAAATTATTCTACATCGACTATGAAGAGGAAGAAGATTAGGAATTGGAACCACCACAAGATCTAGATATAGAAGAGACTACTCTAATGATATATTGTCATTCATTGGATGGAATCAATACTCCACAAACCCTCAATATACAGGGATACATAAAAAATAATAAGTTAATTGTATTTATTGATTCTGGCAATACCCATAATTTCATTAATTAGAAGGTAGAAAAATATCTCAATTGCTTTGTATATCTCGCACCAGAGTTTCAAGTAATGATTGCATATGGAGGTATCGTAAATTGTTCATGGAAACGGAATAGTATTAAGATCACCATGGGGGATTATTTTGTGGATACTCCCATTATTTCCATCCAAATGGGAGGTGATGATTTTGTATTAGGGGTCCAATGCTTACAATCATTGGGAATAGTGACATTTACTTTTCAATATATTTTCATGAAATTTCCTCAGATGGAAAGGAAATTGAGCTTATAGGTATCCAAGGGAAACCCTCTAAAGTGATAATCTCTAATAGCATGGAAAAATTACTCAAAAAGGGACACCATGGTGTAATTGCACAATTGTGCTCACTTGATGTTCAAACATCTATATCCCATGCTCCATCAGATCTCCAAATAATTATCAACAATCATTCCAAGGTATTTGGTGAAATTCCTAAGACTTTTCCACCTGATCGGGATCATTACCATGCTATTCATTTGCAAAAAGGAAGTGTACCACCTAACATTATTCCTTAGAGGTATCCATATGCACAGAAGAGTGAGATTGAGCACATGATCCAGGAAATGTTAGAGGCTAGCATCATTCAACATAGCCAAAGTTAATTTTCTTCATCAGTGGTGTTTGTTACAAATAAAAGATGTTTCATGGTGTATGTGTCCATATTATAGACAACTAAACAAAATGAACATGAAAGATAACTTTCCTATCCCTGTTGTTGATGAATTATTAGATGAACTGCATGGAGCACAATTCTTTACTAAGTTGGATCTTTGTTCCAGATATCATCAAATCAGAATGATGAATTCTATTTTTAATCCCTTCCTTATAAAATTTGTGTTAGTATTTTTTGATGACATACTAATCTACAACAAATCTTAGGAAGATCATGTACAACATGTTGATAGAGTATTACAACTATTGGAAGAAAAACAACTTTATGCAAATCCTTCCAAGTGTGCCTTTGGGGGTTCAAGAAGTGGAATATTTGGGTTATATTATATTGTATCTCATGAAGGTGTAAAAGTGAAACCTAACAAAACTAAAGCTATGAGGGAATGGCCAATTCCCAAAACCTTGAAGAAACTTAGAGGATTCTTAGGATCAACAAGATATTACCGCAAGTTTGTCAATAACTATAGTCAAATAACAACACATATAATAACATTATTAAAGACAAGCATTTTCTTGGACCGAAGAAGCAACCAAAGATTTTGAAAAACTTAAGGAGGTTATGTGTACAACTCTCCTCTTGGCCAAACCTAACTTTACAAAAATATTTATTGTGGAGTGTCATGCCTTAGTCCATGGAATTGGTGCAGTTTTAATGCAAGAAGGATGGCCCATTGAATTTGAAAGTAGAAAACTTAAAGGAAAAAACTTATTCAAACCCATTTATGAAAAATAAATGTTGGTCATTTTACATGGAGTTTAGAAATGGTTCCCTTACCTAATAGGAAGACACTTCAAAGTAAAAATAGACCATGATAGTTTGAAGTACTTCTTGGAGAAGTGAATGTATTCAGAAGAGAAACAAAAATGGGTTTCAAAGATGTTGGGTTATGACTTTGAAATTATCTACAAAAGAGGAAAAAATAATGTTGTGGAAGATGCCCTTTCAAGGAAATAAGAAGAAACAAAAGGCTTACTATGTGTTATTTATATTCCGCAATATTATAGGGTGGAAGAAGAAAGGATATAATGGAAGAAAGATCAAAAGGTATGCAATATCATTCAACAAATGCATGAGGACCCTAGTTCAATAGATAATTTTTTATGGAGGAATGATTTTCTATGGTATCACGATTACCTATATTTATGTAAGAACTCCCAACTCAAACAAAAGTTCCTTGTGGAATTGCACACTTCTCCTATAGGGGGATATTTAGGATTCTTGAAAACATACCACAAGATCAAGAAGGATGTTTTCTAGGAAGGTCTTAAAAATGATGTTCAAAATTTTGTGTCTAAATGTTTGGTCTTCCAACAGAATAAGGGAGAGAGAATCAAGACTCTAGGTATCCTACAACTATTATATATACCAAGAAAACGTTGGGAACAAGTTTCAATGGATTTTATTACAGTTTTACCCAAATCCGAAGGAAATATTGTCATCATGGTAGTAGTGGATCAACTAACAAAGTATGCCCATTTTTTTTATCTCTTTCTCATGCTTTTAAAGAAATTGAAATAGACATGACATTCATGGAAAAAATTCAAAATATACATGGAGTCCCCAAGATTATTGTAAGTGACAGATATCCAATTTTCACGAGAAATTTTTGGACTGGATTATTTTCTTGTTTGGGTACTCAATTGGCTCATAGCTCATCTTACCACACTCAATCCAATGGAAAAAATGAGATTGTGATTAAATTTATAGAAGGATATCTTTGTTACTTTGCATGCAATAAACAAACACAATGGGTCAAGTGGTTTACCTTGGCAGAATGGTGATACAACACATCCTTCCATACATAAAAAAAAATGTCCCCATTTCTGGCACTTTGTGGATATCATCCTCCATCCATCACATCACCCTTGAAAGGGAATACAAAGGTTCAAGAAATGGAGGACCAAATATGGAACCAACAAGAGGTCCTCAAACTATTGAAGGACAACTTGCTTATGGCACAAAATAGGATGAAACAACAAGCATATCAACATCACAGTGAAAGGGAATTTGAAGTGGGGCATTGGGTATTTCTAAGGATACAACCATACAAGAAAATGTACCTTAAGAAAAAAAAATAAGGAAAATAAAATAGAACCCAAATATTATATCCCCTATAAGGTTTTTCAAAGGATTGGAAGTATGGCTTACAAATTGGAGTTGCCTCCATATTCACGTGTTTATCCAGTCTTCCATGTGTCTTGCTTAAAGAAGGTCATCAACAACAAGATCCTAGTCCAAATTGTTTTACCAGAGATCAATGAAGAAGGAAAATTCATACTATATCTAAAAACAATCCTTGAAACAAGAATTAAGTAGTTGAGAAATTGAGTAATTACAAAGTACCTTGTCAAATGGCAGAACCTACTAGTGGAAGAGGCAACATGGGAAGATGACTTCTTCATGCAGAAGCACTCGTGGTTAGTCAAGTGTTGAGGGAAAAAAAAAATTGAAGGGGAGGGGGATGTTAAGCCCAATACAAAGCCCCATGTCATGTATAAAACCCCTTATTAAGCCCTAGATATTGAATTATTTCATTTCTAGTAGATGTAATAGAACCGTTCATTGCACCCTTTCATCATAATTGTACCCCTTTGTCTCCTATATATATCAAGAAGATATAGTATTAGTATCATCTTATCTCATATATTATTGTATTCAGAAGTTTACATATTGTAAAAGGAGGTTCCTCCCTCGAAGTGAACTGTAATTATTGTTTTTTATCATTGTTAAGGAATTGGATCATAACACTATGCTTCCACATCAAAGGCGAAGATAACGATCTTTTAGTTGAGAGACAATTCCTTGAACTGGTGGGGTAATATGGAGAGATAGTTGCACCTTACTCCATACACCATCTCTTGGGACATTTTTGAGAAAATATTCTAGAGAAAATATTTTCCATCTTATTACGAAGAACAACAGGTAGGATCCTTTCATGCTCTAATTTAGGGAAAAAAATTGTGGAAAAGTATGAAACTGGTTTCATGGAGTTAGTAAAGTATGTATCATACATGGATACTGCTCAATGAAAATAAAAATGTTTTTTATGGGTTAAACCATAAGATAAGGGCCATGTTGAAAATGTGGAAACCATCGTCAATGATTGAAGCAGTTCAAAGTGATCTTTATGCACAAGAGCATATGAGTTTAAACAAATGTATGAGATTAGCTATTCCAAAACAACCTATATTCATGGGGAAGGAGCTTAATACCTTCTCTAGGGGAAGAATCTCTAGGCCACCTCCTTATGACAATAGAGTTGCACCTAAAGATATTTCAAGAGGTATTTCAAAGGTAATGAGTGCAACATCCCACTCATCACCAACGACACAGGAAAGTCCACAACCTTCTCAAGGAGAAGTTAGTAGGGGTAGGAGTTCTAGGGGGAGGAGCTCATTTCATAGGCCTTTATAGAGAAGTGTGTAGGTTTCACCTCATGTTACTTGTTGGGGGCATGGAGGCCCTCATTACCAGTGTGACTGCCTAAAGTTACAAGTAGGATTTGTGCATAGAGAGGGAAAGACCCCGATGGGAAGGGAAAGTAGCCACCATATTTATGCAATGCTTAATAAACTCTAGGTATAATATGAATCCATTGTGGTGGAGTCGTCAGGTACACTAAACCGTGTCAACGTTAAAATTTTATTTGACTATGGTGCTACAGATAGTTTCATTTCACCTTGTGCATTAAAAAAGTTGTGGTTGGCAGCCTACGAGAACGGTGAATTTAAACAAGTCAAGATGGCTTCGGGGGAAAAACAAGCAGTAGGAACCAACATTAATAATTGTCTAGTAAACCTAGGAATGTGTACTACTAGGTTGAAGGTGTACATCACTTCCCTAGGGATGTATGACCTAATCATTGGTATGGACTAGTTAGAATCTCATCAAGCTTTAGTAGATTGTTTCACGAAGAGGGTGATTTACATAGATGATGAAGGAAGGTTAGTAGAGATCTATGTTATATGGAGGAAGGTGTCGCTACAATTTATATAGAAAATGAAGGTTAAATGTTTCATGATTCAAGGTTTCCAGTTATATGTAGTGGAAGAAGTCAATGAAGGGAAGGGACCCTTTATAGATCAGTACCCAATTTTTTTGGAATAAAAGGATGTTTTTCTGAAAGAGTTACCAGGATTGCCTCCTAAGAGGGAGATTGATTTTACCATCAAGATAAAACCCGGTGCGGATCCAATTTACAAGACACCATATAGGGTGACGGATCCATAACTTTGTGAGTTCCATATGTAGTTGAAGGAACTACTTGACTTATGGATGATAAGGCACAATGTCTCACCTTGTGGTGCACCGGTAATATTTGTCAAGAAGAAGGACAGTTCCTTTCAAATGTGTATATATTATAGGGACTTGAACCATTCTACCATGAAGAATAGGTACCCAATACCACAGATAGATGATCTCTTTGATCATATGAAGGGGGAAACAAATTTCTTAAAGATCTATCTATGATCAGGGTATCACCAGTTAAGGATTAAGGAAGGAGATATTCCTAAAACTTCCTTTCAAACTTAGTTTGGACATTAGAAGTTCATTGTAGTATCTTTTGGTTTGACCAATGCACCAACTGTATTCATGAGCCTTATGAATGTTGTAGTCCAAAAGTACTTATACCACTTTTTTCAGGTCTTTCTTGATGATATCCCCATATATTCTAAGAATGAAAGAAAACAGCAGGAACACTTGTGAGTGATGTTGTCATGCCTTAGAGAGAACAAGTTGCATGGAAGGTTTTCAAAGTTCTCTTTCTTCTAGAAGGAGATTCACTATTTGGGTCATATCATTTCAAGAGAAGGAATTTCTATGAACCTGGAAAAGGTGAAGGCCATAATGGATTGGCTAGTGCCAAGGAATTCGCATGAGGTGAGAATATTTATGGGGCTAGTTTGTTATTATTGAAATTTTGTGGAAGGATTATAGAAGATTTCAAATCCCATCACCAACTTTCATCGCAAGGGATTCAGGTATGAGTGGACAGATGAATGCGGCATTGCATTCATAGATCTTAAGAGATCACTAACTAGTGCACCAAATCTAAGAGTGTCATATATGGAAAAAGAATTCACAGTCTGCACAAATGCATCAAAGAAAGGATTGGAGTCTGTGCTAATGTAAGATGGGGGAGTGATAGCATATGCGTCAAGAAAGTTGAAGCAACATGAGGATATTTATGCTACTCATGTTTTAGAGTTGGAAACTGTAATTCTAGATCTAAAGATTTGGAGGAATTATCTAGTGGGGTGAAGCTTTGAGCTCAAAACAGACCATGAAATATTATATCATCTCTTCACTCAATGGATATCAATGCCAGACAAAGGCGATGGAGTGATTTTATGAGTGAGTACAATTTTGGAATTTCATACATCAAGGGAAAGGAGAATGTGGTCATGGATGCCCTGAGCAGAAGGCCAAATATCTTCTCCTTGGTGCCATTAAATATTAATTTGAGGGAGCGAGTCTTTGGGAAACTTCTTGGATATAGTTGGTATTTAAAGGTTACTTCAATCCTCCAAAGTAACAGACAATTAGAGTCAATTTTTGAAGGATATAGCCTTGAAGTAAAAGGATTGTGGAGATATCAGGAAGGATGTACATCCCAGAGGGTGGGGATATTCGAAGCATCGTACTCAAGGAATCCCATAAAGCACATTATTGTGCGCATCCAGGTGTGAAGGAAATGTATGCAGACATGAAGAATCTTTTCTTCTGGGAAGGCATGAAGTGTGATGTATTCCATTTAATCACTAAGTGTCTTGAGTGTCAGCAAGTAAAGGTTGATCACCATCACCCAACAATTATCCTACAACTTTATTATGTTCCTATGTCCAAGTGGGAAGTCATTTCTCTGGATTTTGTTGTGGGACTTCCACTCACATCGTAGAGGGATAATTCCATTGTTGGTATAGTTGATAATATGACCAAGAGCACACCCTTTATTCTAGTTAGAGAAACTTATGATGTCATTCATGTGGCACACATCTTTATAAGTGAAGTAATTCGTCTGCATGGGTTACCTAAGAAGATCATTTTAGATAGGGACTCTTGATTCACATCAATGTTTTGGAAAAATTTGTAGTCAACAATGCGGACTCAGTTGAACTTAATCATAACATAACAGCCTGAAATAGATGGTAAAAATGAAAGAGTAAGTCATCTTATGGAATACATGATTACGATGTATGTTATGGATAATAAAACCCATTGGGAGAATTACTTACCTTTCGTAGATTTATCCTATATTAACAGTTTTCACAACTCCATCAGAATGCCACCTTACCAAGCCCGGTATGGAAGGCCATGTAGGACATTGTTGAGTTGGGAAAGGTTAGAATACCAGGTGACAGTAGCTCCAGAATTGATTCAAGAGATGGAGGAGCAAGTGATTCAGATTAGACAACGATTAAAGGAGGTGCGGGATAGACAGAAAAGTTATGATGATGCACCTAGAACTGACAGAAGTTATAAAGTGGGAGATTAGATTTTCATTCATATTAGGCCTAATAATAGTACAATTCGGTTTGGGAAAGGGACAAATTTGTCACCTTGATTTATAGGACCATTTAAATCCAAGAGGTTCGGGGGCAGCGCCCCCGAAAATTTTTTTTTGGGCCGACATATTATCGCCGGGCCGACATATTTCCGGGACCACATGATATTAGGTGGTTTTCGGCACATGGTTTTTGCCGATGGTTTTCTATTTCCGGTTAAGGAATTAGGGTTTTGGACTAATCCAGGTCATTGGGTTAGGGTTTTGGA
>ML778779.1:108211-119067 GCA_009831015.1 Picea engelmannii | reverse complement strand
GTGTATCAATATAATATATGCTGGTTTTCCCGGTTTGGGTTTCCAGGTGAAAAATCTCTGTGTAATGTTTGTATTTGCCATTGTATCTTTTCTGTTCTTTTCTGAATATCGGTTTGCAGTAGATATTGTACAAGGTTAGAATTTACAATACTTCCATCCCACTTGCATAAAACTCATGATTTTTTTCATGTATATTTTCTACAACATTATGTTGCCGATGGATCTCACAGACTAAACTGGAAGGAATCCTAGGTCTTGGACGTGGGAAACAACATGGTCGAACTGTCACACATATTGGACCGTAGGGTCTGACAACTAAGGAATAGTTTGGTAGACCAAGTTAAGGTCTACTGGGACAAGTATAGACTAAGAAATGCTACTTGGGAGGATGCAGAGACTTTACGATGAGATCATACCTCACATTTTTTACCACCTCAACACTATGTTTCCCAAAGGATGGGTGTATGCAATGACCCATTTTGACTTAGACAACTAGAATTACGTATGGCCTAGTCATATATTTATTTGCTTAATAGTTGTGGAACACTATTAACTTGAAACATTAAATTTTGAACATATGGACCTATGTGAATGCAAACACTATAAATGTTTATCGTGTGTGATTTATGATGGATATTATGCTACCTATTTCTATCTTGAAAAAATTGAAATTTAAGGATGTTGGTACATGGATACCGAGTTAATGATATCGTTAAAAGCATTTACATGTTAATAGTGTATGGATATGTGTGAGTTGGTGTTATAAACTAATCTACAAATTAGTGGGTTATGAAATAGCCAAAGAATGATGACAATAAATGGTTGATGTTGTGAACAATGACCGAGAAATAATATGGTATGAATCATTCTATGTTAAATTGTGTTGATCTAAATGCATTTCTATGACATGTGGGCAAGTGAAGGTTTTTCAGGTAGTGTGACTGCCTGAAACTTAATATATGATGACAAAATCCCAGCAACATCGTGCCACCATATAGTCCATTATAGAGTGTTGAACCTAGTTCTATCAAGAGGGGTGGAGGCATTTCCCACTGTGTATTCCTCAAAACCTGCAATCATGGGAGGATGATGTTAGATCGCACTCCCCTAGATGTGTTATGATGACTTCTAGTTGAATGTTGGGGAAGCGTGGTCAAGGTAGTTGACACTTCCTCTTACAAGTTTTATCTAGAGTTAGGTAAATATAGTTGACGCTCCAGGATAGTCCAACAAAGGAAGAATATGGATGGAAGATGGAAGTAGTGTAGGGAGGCATGATGATTAGAAGTAGTTGATGTTATATTTTCTTAAATTTTTAGTAGTAATATATTTACCAGAGTGCTTTGATCTTATTTTAACATTCAACAACCATATACTGAAAATATAAGAAGGATCTAGAAGTAGATAAAAAATCACAAGAAGACACAAATATTTATCCTAAGAAAACCCCAAACTCGAGGAAAAGCCCAACCAACTTTCCTTAGAGAGAATATTCCTGATAACACAATACAACAATGAACAAGATCTATTCACAAGAGAAAAAACAACAATGAAGAAAACCGTATAACAAGTACTTATCTCTTCTTCTTGTCAAACCATAGTGAGGGTAGACAACTAAGCAAAACCATGCAATATGATGTGTAGCAACCCTAGCAAGAGTGATAGATTACTCGACCTCTTCCAATGAACTTTCCAATATAGAAACCCTATAAACTATAGTAGTTGTGTATTATTCCTTGCCTCATAATTGTGATTTCTTTTCTTGAGTGAGAGAGTTGTGTGAGTGTGTGTCAAATGGAAAGGCGTCTCCCTTTATTTATAGTATTCAAGTCACTTTACTAGGACTGACTTCTCTTCCTGGAAATTATGTTTTCAATTTATTATTTTCCTATAGGGTTGAATTTTATTCTAGGGTATTCTTCAATTGTTCAATAGTCTTCCTTTGACTTCTTGGAATATTCCTCTCTAAGAAATTTTTCCCAGGAGGGAATACCTCCCACTGCTACAAAAACTCAACACTCCCTCTTAGTGAGGGAGTTATTCTTCCATTATGTTCTCCTCTAGTAGTCCCAATCACACCCATCCACTTCACATGGCATGGGCAAGACTACCACCATAGTCTCAAGACTATCTACAAGTATCTATGATATTTCTCCTCTTCCAGTAATCCCAATCACACCCATCCACTTCACATGGTATGGGAAAGACTACACTATGGTCTCAATCACACCCAGCCACTTCACATGGCATAGGAAAGACCATGCTACTAGTCCTAATCACACCTAGCCACTTCATATGGATTAGGGAAGAATTGTACCAAGCTACTCATTACTCCCTCAGTCACTTCACATGACTGATCTGCGAAACCCCTAGCTAGAGGGAGAGTATATTCCTGTCGTAGTATAAACATCACAACTCCTTCTCAGCGATGGTGGACATTATGCATCATGCCAAGATTATCTCTAAAGTACTCATATTTCACTTTAGACAAAGTCTTGGTGAGAATGTCTTCTATTTTCTCATCTATGGATATGTACTAGAGTTCCACTGCTCCTTTTTGCACCATGTCTTGGATGAAATGGTATTTGATCTCTATATGCTTTTACTTGTCGTGAAATACTGGATTCTCTGAAATCTTCACACAACTTTGATTATCACAGTATATCAAAGTTGTCTCCAACTCTAAATAAAATAACCCTGGAAGAAACTTTCGAAGCCACATTGCTTCACAAATTGCAACAATGGCTGCTATATATTATTCCTCCTTTGTACTAAGTGCCATTGACAATTTTCTTCTTCTCAACCATGAGATCATACTTTATCCCAAACTAAAGAAACATCATGATTTGATTTTCCTATCCAGTGTACTCCCCTCCCAATCAATGTCTCTATAACCCTACATCTTTACTTCATCATCCAAGACATATCCGAGTCCATATCCAAGCGTACCATGTAGGTACCTCAATACATGTTTCATTGCTACCAAATGTACATGTCTTGGCTCAACCATGTTCTGACTCAATGTGTTCACTGCAAAACATATATCCAACCTGGTGTTAACTAGGTACACCAAGGATTTGCTTAATTGTATGTACATTGTGGGATCAACCAAATATGAATAAGAATCACTCAAGAGATTCATATTCATAGCCATAGGTGTGGTCATAGAATTGTAGTCCATAATTTTGAATCTTTGTAGGATCCCAACTATATAATTTCCTTGGCTAAGGCATATATCATCTAGTCTTTGCCACACCTCTAATCCCAAGAAATAGTGCATCAACCCTAGATCCTTCATTTCAAACTCTGAAGTGAGCTCCCTCTTGCACCCATCTATGAGCTTCTCATCCTCTGTAAGAAAATGATCATCCACATATAGTACCAATATCAAGGGGAAACCATCTTCAACCTTGTAGTAAAGGTTGGGATCTTCATTGCTCTTGGTAAACTCCAAGCTCATCAAATAATTGTCTATTCTGGCATACCATGCCCTGGGTTCTTCCTTAAGCCCGTACAAAGCTTTCTTCAATTTACAAACATGGGACTCCTTCCCATATATTACAAAACCTTGTCGTTTATCTATGTACACTTATTCTTCAATTACATCATTAAATAAAGTAGTCTTTACATCCATCCGATGTAATTTCCATTCCATAAAAGAATAAATATAAATAATAGATCTAATAGAAGTGTACCTGGCTACTGGAGCAAATGTCTCATCATAATATTCTCCCTATTTCTAGGAGAATCCTCTAGCCACAAATATAGCTTTGTACTTATCTATGCTTCCATATGTAGCATGCTTCATCTTGTATATCCACTTGGAAGTCACTACTAACTTCCCTTCTGGTCTCATAACCACTTCCCACACATCATTCTTCATGATGGATTAGTACTTTTCCATAATAGAATCCTTCCACACTTTCTTCTTTGCAAATTCCTCATAAGTGGAAGGTTTTGAATCAATGATATTACACAGAAACACCACATAGATGGAAAGTGTGCATGATCTCTTGCTCTCTCTGAAGGAGACACTAGGAGTTGCATTTTTTTCTTCTTCCTGCAAAGTGTTTTGAAATCATGCTGGTCTCTTATTGGTAATTGTAACCTCTTTGGGTGGATCTATCAGTATCTCTAGCTCTACTATCTCATTATGATATTCTAGGATATGTTATTCTAGAGTAGAGTCAATCATCACTGCATCCTTTGGATCCTCTTGCTCCTATCTATCCTCATCCATGTGATACTCTTTATATTTCTTGAAGACTACTTCTTCATAAAAGGTGACATCTTTGCTAATCTCAATCTGTCTTTTTCTAGGGATGTATATTCTATAATCCTTGGAAGTCTCACTATACCCAACGAAGGTGCCCCTCTTTCCTCAAGGCTCTAAATTTGTTCTCTTTTCCTTGGGAACATGTATGTACACTGGTCAACCAAATATCCTCAAGTGGCTAACTTCTGGTTTTTTTCTAGTGAATACTTCTCCTGGTGTCTTGTTCCCCAATATATTATGAGGAATTTTGTTTTGGACATATATAGTTGTACTTGATGCTTATGCCCATAGATGCATGGACAATTTTTGGTCATGGATCATTTCTTTAATTGTTTCTACAATTGATTTGTTCTTTCTCTCTACAACCCCATTCCTTTAGGGGTTGTAAGGATTTTTCATCTCCCTCTTAATCCCTACTTCTTTAAAAAAGTAATTGAACTCATTTGAGTTGTATTAACATCCATTATCTGACCTCAAAACTTTAATATTTCTTCCAAAGATATTTTGTACTAAAGCCTTGAATTCTTGAAACTTATTGAAATCTTCATCTTTTTCTTTCAAGAAATAGATCCATGTTTTACGTGAGAAATCATCAATAAAAGTGACATAATACAAAAATTTACCTAGAGATGGTACTGTCATTTATCCGCATACATATGAATGTATAATGTCTAGGATATCCTTGGATTTATTGTCACTACTTGGTAAAATTCCCTTGGTATTCTTGCCAAGTGCATATCCTTTGCATACTCCATCATGCTCCACCTGCATATATGGTAGACTTGTAACCATATTTCTCAAAACTAGCAAGGATCTATAGTTGAGGTGAGCAATTCTTCGGTACCATAGCTCACTAGAGCTAATATTGTTGTGTACAAGGGATTTTGCTGGGTGTCCCTTTAATTTATACAATCCTCCCTCTCAGACACCAATCATAGTAGTTGAATCTATACTTGAAATCTTAGGCCATAGAAGGAATTGGCCATCAACAAAAGCTAGTCCAAAGCCTCAATCTTCTAAAGTAGAGATAGAGAGAAGATTCTTCTTTAAACCTTGTACAAGAAATACATCCTTTATTGAAATAGAGTTACCTGAATCAATTTGGTGGGAGGTTTCTCCTACTCCTTTCACTGCATGCTTGGAATCATATCAAAGTTCCACTTGAAGGGATGAACTCTTTTCTGTCAAATTTGTAAGAGAATTTCGGAACCCGTTCATGTGCTTGGAAGAACCAATGTCCACTAGACAAATATCACTTCCTTGATTGATGGCACCTGTGAGAGTTGGGATAAATACGTACTCTTCATATTTTTTTCCCCTTGTATTCTTCTGATATGCAGAATCCTCCATATCTTCTGCATGTGCATTATAGTTTCTCTGTCCTTTCCCTTGAGAAAACTCGTAAGCAAAGTGTCCCAACTTCTCATAATTGAAACATGTAATCTTAGATACATTCTTCTTGTGATCTAGAAATGATATTCTATTTTTCTTCGGATAGTTGTTTCTTATTTACTTCCTTTTCTTTACATGAGAAGAAAGATCTTGGTTTCCTTCATCATTGGTCTTCTTCATCTTGGATGCCAATCTTGATTCTTCTTGAACACAGTCTGTCCATAGGTTGTCAAATTTAGGAAATTTACTTCTTGTAAAAATTCCTTGAACAAATGCATCCCAAGAAGAAGGAAAGCCATTTAAAGTTGTAGTCACAATATATGCATCATCCATTGAATATCCAATATCTTCTAGTTGATCCTTGTTTTGATAAATCCTCATGAATTAGGTAGAAACTGAATATGATTTGTTCATCATCACATTTTTAAGTTGATGCCTTAGGGTTAGGTTCCTACTTGTGTTCTTTATTTAATATAATCTAGTTAAGGAATCAAACATCTCCTTTTGTGTCTTCAATTATGACACATTAGGAATCAAGTGGTCCTTGATTGAATCTATCAAGATACTCTTGGCCTTGATCTCATTTTTCTTATGTCTTTCCTTGGCCTCTTCCTCTTATGGTTATGGGAGAAATTGCTTGACATGATCCAAGAGATCATTCTCTTATAGAATGATAAGTATTGTATGCTTCCATGATATGGAATTGTCTACTCCATCCAACCTATATTCAACTCTTAGTCTGGTAATCATTTTTCACTTGTAGAAACTCTAGGCCTGAAAAATCCCAAAATTTCAACCTTCTTAAAAAGTCAACGTTAGGGTTTTAGGACATGCACTAGGGTTAGGTGAGTTTTCTAGTAAAATTTTGTCCTCAATGCTAGCACTAGAAAACCCCAACGACTGGAAATATTTTTTCTTGTTGGTGTCTTATGCTAGGTCAAATCTGGCTTCAACCCCCATGCTCTGATCCAAGGTTATATTTTCTTAAATTTTCAATAGCAATAGATGTACTAGATTACTTTGATCTTCTTTCAACATTCAACTACCATATACTAAAAATATAAGAAGGATCTAGAAGAATATAGAAAATCATAAGAAGACACAAATATTTATCATGGGAAAACCCCAAAATCGGGGAAAAACCCCACCAACTTTCCTTAGAGAGAATATTTTTGATAACACAATACAACCATGAACAAGCTCTACTCAAAAGAGAAAAACCAACAATGACAAAACCATGATAACAAGTACTTATCTCTTCTTCTTTTCAAACCCTAGTGAGCGTAGACAACTGAGAAAAACCCTAAAATATGATGTGTAGCAACCCTAGCAAGAGTTCTAGAGTACTCGACCTCTTCCAATGAACTTCCCAATATAGAAACCCTAGAAAATGCAATAGTTGCATCTTCTTCCTTACCTCAAACTTGTGCCTTATTTTCGTGAGTGAGAGAGTTGTGTGAGTGTGTGTCAAATGGAAAGGCATCTCCCTTTATTTATAGTCTTCAAGTCACTTTACTGAGGTCGACTTCTCTTCCTGGAAATTATGTTTTCACTTTATTATTTTGCTGTGGGGCCGACTTCTCTTATGGGGTATTCTTCAACTGGTCAATGTCCTTCCTTTTACTTGTTGGAATATTCCTCTCTAAGAAATGTTGTTCAGGAGGGAATACCTCCTGCTGCTACAAAACATCAACAATTGAGAGTGTGTGGGGTTTTAATCTTATATAAGAAGTGTTTGAGTTTCTCTTGTCTAAAACAAAATGATTAACTGAATTACAATTACCCAGGTAATTGTTGCTTGTGTTGAATTATTATAATTGAAGGATTCTGCAAATATTGTAAACGGTTTATTTATTATTTATGAAGTTAATCGCATTGCTTATTGGATTGGAAGAATACATGAATTGAATTAGATGTGTTAATTATTTGCATTAGTACACGCATGAGTTATGTACGTTCTAGCTACACATACATGACTTGTGCATGTACACTAGTATTTATGAGTATTATAAATTAATGATGTTGTTTATTGGATCTGGATGTATGAATCATGTTATTATTATCATTGTATTTTAAATTACTATAACTTCAAGATGAATTTTCTTGAAGGGTTGGTGTATGTAACACTCCAATTAGAGTAATTGACGATTATAATTAAGTTAAATTAAGTGATTAATGTATTAAAATTTAATTAAGTAATTAAATAATTAATTTATCTGAGGGTAGGTATGAATTTATGAGAAAGGATAAAGGGAGATGGAAAATTTATGATGGGGGGAATTTAGTGGATGGAGGGAGAAGAAAGAGTGACTTATACTTTTGAAAAGGGGGATTCGAGAGGGGAGAAAGGAAAAAATCGGGGAGAAGGAGAATTGTGGGAAAATTTTCTTTGGCATACAAGTGGAATGGTGTTGCTGGGATTTTGGGCTCGAGGGATAGGAAATATGATTTCCCTGAGCTAGGGAGCCAGAGAGGTTATGTTCCTAGCTCACGGGGAGGAAATAGTTTCAAGCAGTGGTCATCTGGCAGTAATGGTCAAGGGAGTGGGGACTTAACCAACTAGATTTTACAAGTATTTTTCTAGTGGATCTATTCAATTGATTTATTATAAATATTGTAAACTAATCATTCATATTATTAGTTAGTTCAGTCCTTTAATTTAAAATGCTAGAAATGATTACCAATTTAGAAATTAGAATTTATAGTAAGTTTTGATTTTATTTTAGTAGAATCAAGTTTTGTTCATAAGTGCTTCGATAGATACAAAAGTTACAATTTAGAAATAGAAACTTACCATTGTAACAAAATCAGAAATTTATATTGATAGCATAATGCATGTACTAAAATTTCACATCTTAAGATTTGAGGCCCTCTCCTGGAGGGTCTTTACAAAATACTAAAATACATACCTCTTTTATTTATGCTTTAACTTTTTTCAGCTTAACCATTTCTAAAATTCATTATATGTCGCATTAGAAGAGACCGATATCTACGATTTAAAAAAAAAAGTAAATCATTTTGATCATGTTAATACCATCGTAGCCTGCACGAATAAAAGGCATTGTAATTTCAAGGATATATTGACTTTCACAATTTAAAAATATATATATATAATTAATATTATAAGTTTCCAAAAAATATAATGTGATTGGTTCTCTACATTTATAGAAGTTTTTGGAATTAAATTCCATCATTAAGGTACTAAACACCTACACAAACAGAGACACATAACTTATATTTTCCTGGAAAAATAACATACCACTCTTATAAAAAATCAAATTTCACGTTTTTTTACTCATGACAGGGTCACCGACTGTCCACCCGAAGGGACATAACCGGTCGGCCACAATGAAACGTGCCTAACTTCGACGGACCCGGATAATTGAACCCACGACCTCATGACAGAGGGCCAACAACTTGGCAGTGGGGGATCCAACCAACTGGGCTACCCAACGAGGCTATATTTATGAAAAAACATTGTATATTTAGAAAGCTAATTCAATTTCCTAAGTTTCATATTTTTACACCATATTCAAATTCATTGTAAAAGTACCTTGAATAATCCCTCAAAGTTAACAAATTGATGTTTTTCCATGTTTGCATTGCCACTAACGCTTCATGAGAGACCATCATTAGCTTGCACTCACCCTAATATTTCATTGTGTTAAATTGAATCTCTAGTTAAATTTTAACATGGAAGAAAGAAAGAAAAAAAAGACTAATTAGCAACATGTTACCAAATAATTACTTCCATTCCATACATATGACCAATTATTATGTTCTTGAAAATTCAAGAAAAACTCTATCTAATTTGATGTTGTTCATGCACTTTTAATAATAATAATAATAATAATAATAATAATAATAATAATAATAATAATAATCTATTTTTAAGGTCACGGCCAAGCCAGCACACCAAATTGGTGTATGAGACCCCCTTGTTTGTGGGACAAGGAGCCCCCCTCCGCCCAACGATTTGACTGGTAAAGTCTACGAAGGTATACATACCCTACCCCCTCTAGATTTGAACCTGTAACCTCTTAGGAGGAAACACATGTTCTTAACCATTAGGCCCACTCGGGTTGTATAATAACTTTGTGATTATATTTTTTGAACAAGATTTATATGTATATACGCATTTCCCCTATATGGTATAGACACCATTCGCACCATGAGAATAAATATATTGAAAATATGGGATAATTATGTTAATTAGTTTACATGTTATCTATATAAATTATTAGTTTCTACATATTGTGTATATTTTTTATTTAAGGTTTATTGAACTTTTACTTATGAATTTATATTTTAAGTTGATTAATCTTCTAAATTTTGTTAAAACGTGAATATAAAAAAAATATAAAAAAATTGTCTTATAAACAAAATTGGTAAGTATGTAGAATATATAACCATTAACAATTTAGTTAAAAAATGTGAAATATATTTAATTATAAAAACTTAATTCATGAATATAAATGAAAAATCCTCAAATATAAAAGATAATATGAAATGAAAATTGAGCATAACCTTATGAATCATCATCATAAAGGAAATGAATAAAAAATGGAGAAAATCTAAAGGAGTGAGTAGGGAACTAAGAACATACACTCTTTGATTAAGACTTTTAAAGAATCATTGGTAATTGATAAACCTAAAGTATCATTATCATTCTATAATCCATTATTCAAGATATTGTAATGCTAATTCTACATCCAAATATTAACTATTAAAAGAAGATGATTATAAAAAAAGGGAATTTCAGATATATGAGGGTGAGGGTGGGGGTGGGAGGTAATATTAGAAAAAACATAATAAGTTTTTTATAATATTACCCCCACCTCCACCCTAATATAATATGTTTTCTCTAATATTACCCCCACCCCCACCCTCATATATATGAGGGCACATGTTTTCTCTAATATTACCACCCTCCCTCTCCCTCATATATATATGAGGGTATATGTTTTCTCTAATATTACCCCCCACTCCCATCATCATATATATGAGGGTCAGGATGGGGGGTAATATTAACTATTGAAAAAAAGAGGATTATGAAACAAGGGAATTTGAGACACTTTATTAATAAAGACATTACTCATCAATTATTATGAGCTTATATATATATATATATATATATATATATATATATATATATATATATATATATATATATATATATATATATATG